>JAOTBA010000004.1:28382888-28400241 GCA_025629845.1 Erythroxylum squamatum | reverse complement strand
CCATCAAGCCATATGTCACAACTAAATAGCCATTTGTCACCATTCATTTGCCATTTGTCATCTACCGAATATTGCCACTTGTCCCAATTAAAGGTTGCCACATGTCACACCATAATTGGCCAATAAATCAATATTTTTCACAATTTCACCAAAAATTCCAAAATATCCTAAATAATCCCAAAATTGCCAAAACACATTTTAATCATAATTAACAACTCAATTGTACCCGGAAAATGCCAATGAATGCATGTACAATCATATGAATGTGCAAAATGTGCATGACACAATTAATAATGCATGATGTGCATTTTCCTAATTTCTCATCAAATTATCAAAATTCACAATTCTAGCCCTAATATGGGTAACGGAATGTTACAAAGTCGTTGGTTTTAAAGTAAATTTGGGTTATTATGCACATGTTGTGGACCTGATTCAAGCAACTTCTTTACTGAGGCTGAATAATGAAATTTTAAAAAGAAAATGTCTTCATTGTTGAATAGGATGTCCTTTAGACCAAGTTGTTTTCAGTTTGTCAGTGCCCACGTTTTCATTGTTAGATATGTTACACGCCTGCCCAAGAAGCAACCTATTAAAGTGGTTTCCAATCTTCTGCTCCAGCTTTCAATGTTTCTATTAGAGGAGCCATAATATGATTCTCAACACTATTCTTAGGAGGGCAGTAGGTAAGCTTGGAGTCTAAATTTACTATAGTAGGATTTTTTCAAGTTGATGGGAACATTTAGAAGAGGCTGAGGGTGAGCTTGATGTGTTCTTTTATGAGTTGTGAAGGGGAGAAATGTTAAGCAAAGGCAGGAAAGGTTGCAAATTTTTTAACATGGCTAGAAATGAAAAGGTCAAAAGTTAAGGAAAGTTGAAAGATAAGCAAAATAGCAAAGCATAAGCAAGAAGGGATTAAGGGGGAAAAATTATAGAAGGGAGTAGAATGAGATAGCAAGAAGAACAAAATGTATGAGAGCATGTAGAGATTAAAAGTAGTGCTAGCATGCAATCCATGCATTCACAGAGAATAGAGAATAGAATTAAAAGCTTCTCTCTTATACTTCTCTCTTTAAAGCAAATAATTATATTGATATGTTTTTAGGATAAAAGATACAAATCCCTTTTCTAGGATGATTTATTCTAAAAAATAATTTTAGTAATTTAAAATGCTTTATAATATTAGAAATGATGAAGAATGATCTTTTTCTTTTTCTAAGTTTTTGTTAAGTTATTTTCATAGAATTTGCTATTGAAGTCAAGTTAGTATACTCTTGCAAATTCTATTATATAGTTGAAGAATCTATGTCCAAATAACTGAAAAACTTGGTGAAAGATCATTTTTATCATTTCTAATACTACAAATTATTTTTTAAAAGATAATTTAGGATAATAAGAATATTTTTAAAATAAGTAACATTATAAGAAAGGTCTCAACTATTATCTAACCTTTTTTTTCTATGTTTTTATTAATTTTAGTTTAAGAGTGTCATGTTTTCTTCTCTATTAACTTATTATTGAATTTTAAGTACGACTTTTAGTATCCAAAGATTGAAATGATACTTGATAGGACTTCAAAGAAATATAATATGATAAACAAATTGCAACTATAAGATCTAATATAAAATGAATTATGTTATAGAAATTATGTAACTAAAACTATATAATTAGAAGGCATGATTTAAATATTCTTAATCAAAATTTCTATCACAAAAGAAAACAAAATAATTATTAGAGTGACATAATTCCATTACATCTACATTATATTATTGTACCAAACACTTGTTAAGTATTATTTATAAATGTGAGTTTTTATGCCTTAATACTATTGACATCTAAGGAAAAACATGAATGACTACTACGTCCTAAACAACTTAATTTGTAGATCAAACTAAACTGTAGGATTGTTAGGAAATAAGAACATGCCCCGATCTGACCACATTTAATGCTTATTTGACAGAACTGACCCAACGTGCTATATCGACCCAACCACTAACCAGAAAATCAAATCATGTCGGGAAAGTGAACAAACATTAGCAATCAAATATTTTGGGAAAGCTCAGGAGTTGCCACAAGATGATTTTACAAGAGTTAGTTTAATCTTATGCAAACCTTGGGCCCAATGTGCACATCATAATCACGAACGAAAAAAGGGCCGAGTGGCAAAGAAAACCCACTATTAACAACTGGAAATTGTTGTTTGCAAGAATAAAAGTGAACAACGAAAAAGAAATGAAAGAGGGTGCGATACTAGGATTGACCATCAGAAAGCTCCCCAGTGTTCAGGGCCTTTTTTGGGTGTTTGATTGTCTGATGAAACCTTGAAGGGTCCCCTAGAGCCGAAAGGGTCAGTGTCATCGAATGATGAGAAGCCCCCCCTGTGGCCGAATTCTTTTGCGCTGTTAACAGAGTCAAACCTCGTAAGCCTCCCTTGTTTTGGGGAATCATTCATGCTAAAAGAATCAAATCTGGAGAAGTTGTCGAAGTTATCTCCTGCTTCACTGTATCTTGGAGAATTGCCAAACCTGGACAGCGGAGTGCCAGGGACAGAATCTTCAAAAAATGAACTTTTATTAAACACGCTCTCCACAGGTGGAGATTCTGTTCTTACAGGCTTTACACCAAAATCTTCAGATCCAAAGAAATCCCCGTGCTTATCAGAATCTGATTCCTGCAACATTACATCAGCATGGAAGGATCAATTGGTATTAGATACCAAACTTTAAGCAAAGTCCTAGTTGTCCTCTTTGGCCCACAAAATTTAGGAGGAAGCAGCTCATGCAGCAAGCATATAAGAAAGCTTGCTAAAATTTCATAGGTACATATAGACAAGAAATGAAGGCCATTTCCCAAATATTATATTTATCATCCAGACCATCTCTCCTCACATATTTTATAAATCACAAACATCTAATAATCACATCAATAAAAACAAAAAGCCCAAAAGATCAGTACCTCTGTTTCAAACTTGTTTCATATTCCCATTATGCTTACAGGAGGAAAAGTTTTTATCATTATTTGACCGAGTGCTAATCTCAGTGTGGGCCCCAGGGCTGTACTCTTTCACTTTATCTCGTCTTGGATACTTTTCACCTTATTTTAGAAGATATCATTACTGTTTGTGTGTACTGTTCACTTGGTAATTCCTTTGTCTTTCGTCTTTTGTCTTTCTTAATGATCTCCAACTGAAGTATATTCAAGCTATAGCTGGATTTCAATTGTAGCAGCGGTGATCTAAAATTGTATGCGTATAACTTTCTAGTTCAGAGAAAATGAAACTTTCCTTCGTAAGAGTGATCATAAAGTATTATTGAGTGGTTCCTAATTTTCATTTACTATCTTACTGCGGCAAGAAATACACAAGACTATTGCCAAGTTCTAAAAACCCTAGAAACTTTGCAATGCAATCCTTCATTCTAAATATGACCAAATAATTCCTCTAGATGCGCAAATATTGCTGCCAAAACCCACCAGTCAAATCCATGAACCATCCCACCAAAAAAAAACTCTTCAAGATTGCAAAAAAAAAACAAATTTAAAACATTATTATCTGTATGATTAAAATGACATGTTTATCAAAATCAGTGGTAAATATTAGCCAAAATTAAGTAAACGAAACATATTTTAAATGGAAAAGTGCATCTCATTTCAGTGAAATAAAAGGGGGGGCCAAAAAATTGACTTACCCTAGTGCCAGAAGGATTAAGACCCCAAACAGAGTCTACATCATCAGGGGTGTCAAAGGCACCCCATGTTGATTCATCAAAACTCCTGCAACAAATATTAGAATCTTGTCATTGGCAAAGTTCACAAGATAGCAGATAATAGTATGTTATGGAACATGGAAACATAAATACATGACAAAAATGCCACACCTATGTGTTTCTGCATCTATTAGAGTACTTTTGCCAAAGACATCAGAGAATTTGTTAGATGGATTCTCTAATGCAGTCCTTCCAGCAGGACTGTCTCGAGGGCTTCTTGCTAATTCATCCTCACTGTTACTGTATGCAGATTCACTTTCAAGGGGCTCCCCACCATCCAGGAAGTTTCTATAGGTTCTCATCACAATTTGCCATGGAATTTGGTGTTAAATCACCTTCTAGAGATGGAGCTTGTTTTGAAGAGACAGAAACGTTCTTCACATCAACAGTGAGCTCATTGGCAAACCCTACAAGTGAAAATGACACATCTCCAGTAAGCAATGATGAATCTTTCTCCAACTATCCATCCTTAATTTTTAGTATAAACTTGAATTTTAAAATTAGACCGTATGATGCATTCCTTTAAGAATGATTCTTAAACTCTTAAGTGATTCCTAGCTCCTCACCTTTTTTTTTCTTGCTAAAATTCCAGCAATTTTAGTCTGAATTTTCAGCAACCAAAACTCTAAAATGCTACCCATATCAAACCTAAAATTCCAGCTATACCAAACTTGAAATTCCAACAACCTAAGCTGAAATCCCAAACCTAAAACTCAAGTTCCAGCAGCCAGATTCTGAGTCTTGTGAGTTCTAGCCACTAGTTTGATATCTTCTATTTGTCCATCAGTAATTGTTGAAACACAAATCAAGAAAACAAGCATGCCATGTGATAAAAGGTTTAGTCTAGAGGAAAAACAAGCACACCGTCATCTTCAAACTTATCCCATTCTTCATCCCAAGCAGCTGCATCCTCCTGAATTCCAGGTTGCCAACCTTAACAATCATCACAAGGAGAAATTGTGTGAGAACCATGAACAGAAAGATACATTATATCTAGGAAATCATCAGCACATTTCTCATACTTCCATGAATGAGAGAAGCATTCATACTAAATCAGTGAGAGAAAATTAATGTGCTCAATATAAATCCATATAATTCCCACAAAAAAGAGGCAAACAATCAGTTCAAAGAAAATAGTGCAGGTACCATTATTTGGGGACACGTGCAGTTTATAGAACTAAATCTTTGAATAAGAGACCAACTCACCTGGTAGAAGATGTATAAGAACACTAACAAGTTTCTGCATAATAGCAGAAATCCTGAAACACAAATAAATCATGTCATTTTCTGCATCTTGTTATCCAAAACTTAAAACTTAGACATCTACCACAATTTGCAGTTATTAGAAATCTCATGGTTTTAAGATACTTGCATCTATAATCAATGGATGAAAATGTTAACACTAAAGCCTAAATTGGAAAGTTTGGCACAAGTATATTCAAATTTACTGCATACCAACTCCTCCATACGGAACCATGTGAAGCATAGGATTGCTTTTATGACCCTCTGCCTCCCCAACATCCAGTCAAACCACCAAAAGAACAATTTAGCCAGTCACACAGCAGCTAGCAATTGATGCTGTCCATCCACCAAAGACAAGCACATACATAAATTAGAACAAGAATCTATACAAGTACATTATAATTCTAATGCCAAACCTACTAATAATTGATGTCCATCCGAATAAAAATACATAAACTGAACCAGCAATTAATATAAGCTACAAGTAAGTACCTTGTCATTTCGTTTATAGACCGACAGAAAAGACCCCCTCACTCTGATCATATTCTCAGAAAAGAGTTCTGGGATGACGTTCTTAATGTTCATGGCATTGACCTTGTTATCTCTATTCCTATCTCTCCGTTCCCTACTTCTGTGACCATCCTCAGTTTCATGACGTCTATGCCTATTCTGAACATGGGTTCTCTCTCTCTCTCGCCCATCCCTATTATTCCTTCTCTTATCATCATCTGAACTCAAATTAGGCTCTCTATTCCTATCTCTTTCACCAATTTCCCGCCTGCTCTCGCCATTTCGACGCTCCTCATACTTATCTCCATCTCTCCTGCTCCTCTCCCTATCTACTAACTCTCCTTCTTCGTCAGAACTCTCCTCCCGCCGCCTCCTTTCACCTCTATCCCTAACCTCACTGCCCTTTCCACGCCTCTTCGCACTGTTTCTTCTATCCCTATCCGAATCAGACGAATCGCTATGATCTTCACGATCTCTACCACGATTCAACCTCGAATCTCGTTTATTCTCGCGACCCTTTTCTCTCTGGTCGCTGCTGGAATCACTGCTATCTCTTCTTCTACCCATATCTATGATGTGCCAGAAAAGCCTAGGATTTCCCGTAAACTAGAACTTCAAACAACCTCTAATCCAGCCCACCATGAAAATACATAGTCGTCGTGTACTGTGTACCCAGACGAAACGACGCAGCATTGGTCTTAATCTGCCCTGTAGTGTTTAGAATTCAAATTGTGACGATAATTGAATAAAATGATTATAAGAAATTGAACGAATTATGGATGGTAATGGGCCGGGCTATTGCCCCGGCCCAAGACTCAATGTCAACAGTCCAAAACATGGATAAGTTCTTATTTAAACCTACTAGATTTGAATTAACCTTTTGATTTTAGTCTTACGTATTAAAGATTTTATTTTATTTTATTTTAGTAAAAATTCCATCATTGTTATATCAATCCATATAATTGGATGAAGAACGATCCAATAATGTCAATAAATGAGAAATTCAAAATAATGGAGGATGGAAATGCGGAAATATCTACAATACCTAGATTTAATCAGATATAGTTTGAAAGATTTTGTTGGTTCATTGATCGGGATTTAACAGAAGAGCTTTATAAGCTCCCAAAAATTAAAGATATAGATCAAGAAATTGAATTTCAATTATTTGTGAAAACATATCAATTAGTAGAACCGTTGACCACAAAATCAATTTTATAATTGCGTACCTATTCTTCTGAATTAAAATAATATCATAAATTTTAAATTTTTTGTTCTATAATGCCAAATAGCATGGAGAATTGGATAGTCTTTTGCATCTCGTCAATGTTAGTGAATTTTGTGATGTTGTGATTATTTTGTTTTGTAATAGCTAATTTGAACCCTACATACTGGCCCATACCAAAACGACAGTTTTGACAATCCACTTCGTATTTCGGACAAAAGAGTCAAACCCTATTTTCATTGCATCACACCAAACAAAACAACATGCAAAAGTCCAAAACCGTTTATTTACATTACATCCTCAAAATTTGCAAACAAGAACGGCTTCTCCCAAAACATGTCCTTCGATTGCCTCCAGCAGCTTTTCCTTCGTAACCTATAAGCCATAACCAGAAATTAACATAAAACATCATGAAATGAATCATTACTCATGAACCCAATCATCACATTCTCGTACCTTGTTCCCAAGCTGCAGTTCATCGTCCAAAGCATAGAGCTTGAACTCGAACCTGTGTCCATGAGATGGCAACTTTGGACCCCGCCAACCAGGAACCTTCTCATCATTATTTCCTTCCTTAATGCCTCCATACTCACCACCCATGTCCTCTCCTTTTCCAGAGAACCCTTCGGGTAGACCCTTCAAGGTAGGTGGTATGTTGTTCACAACCCAAATGGTCCATGGAACGATCGGACCATCAGGGTCCGGTGCATCAATGTCCTGAACCACGAGAGCCAGGCTCTTGGTTCCTTCGGGCACGTTGTACCATTCCAGTGGGGGAGAGAGGTTCTTTTTTGCACCTTGACCCTCATCCGTGAACTTTCTTGGCAACCTTCCTTCGCGGTTTATTGCGGGGGACACCAACCTGAACTCATCCGCCATTCTTATAACCTTGAAGCTTCTTTTATCCTTTTGGATTTGCTAAAAGGAACATTGTCTATCTATATAAGGAAGGCGTTTGCGAGATGTATGGGTCGTGTACACGTGGCCAAAGAAGCTTCTTGTTCTCGAGAGAAGAAGAAAGGAAAAGACTCATCTGGAGACATGTTGAACAACACGTGGTGCATGTTACAGTATTCTAGTCCTACATGCCCTGTATATTTCATGTTCTGACCGAGGAGAGGAACGAATTCTGATTGGACGTAAATGTCACTGAACCGGATTGGGTTTTGAGTCGGGCAGCTCAAAACTCGGTCATTTAATATGGCCAGAGATATAGTTCTGTTCGTTGCGGGCCTTCGGTCAGATTCTTTAAAATGGAGCTGAGCCCGAGCTGAGAACACCATGAACTGACCTAGCTATAGCATCAATTGATAAACGAGTTATTATTTTATAAACAAATTACAGTTATTATTCTTTTAAATATGAATTAAATAAAATGTATTAAATTTTAAATAAATATAAATTGAGTGATAGAATTAATTAGATAATTACTAAAAAATAAAATTAAAATGAAGTTAAAAAATTTTAAAAATTTTCAAAAGATGATAGATTTTGCTTCTCGATAATAATTTTGTATTCCTAAATAGAACTCGGTGCCTGTTTAAATGTACTTTTGAAAGGTTAATAAATATTTTTTTTACTACGAAAGTCTTTTTTTAGAATGAGTGTTTGGTTATAAAATAAAAAATTATTTTTTAATAGATATGTCTTTTTTGACAGTCAAAATGCAGTTTTTTAAAAAGTTCAAATTTGAAACTTTTCAAAAAAGTACTTTTTCAAGTAAATTTTTCAGATAAATTAATGAGCCTATTTTTTAGTCTCTTTTGTCCTTATGTTTTACACATAATTCCAACAATACTCACAAACTTATCTTCCAGTTATTATGTATTTAACTATTTACTCAACTTGAATATTTATTTTGAAATTTATATAATATTATTTAGCTTTTTATATATTTTAATATTTATTTTCTATATTAGTTTACTTATGTTATAACCTATATAAAATATTTGTTAGATATATTTTCATTTAAGCTTCATATGATTTAAAAATATATAATAATTAATATAATGTACTTTGCATATTGTTTAATATACTTTAAATAATATTTACATATATAAATGTTTTTTATTAGAAAATAAAATATGGTTAAAATTAAAAGTACTATTTATTTTTATGTTGTCAAATAGTCTATTAGATGAAACTTTTTTAAAAAAACTCTTTTTTAAATTACAACTAAATATTCAATTGATTTCTTAGAAATTTTTTTTAAAAAAACTCTAAAAAAAAGATATACGGGTAAAAACTATTCTAGTATAACTCCAACGAGAGAGAGACTTAGAATCCAACATTTTGCGAATTTATAGCGTCATCGAATGTGGGAAGAAGGAAACAAAAACACACAGATTGTTTGGTACTGTTTCCTGTTACTCAAAAAACTGCAACAAACAGTTAACGTTCATTCACCAAAAGGAGTTAACAAACCACCAGTCCACGCCATGGCTGTGTCTCCGTAACAACAGAACAGAAAAAAGAAGAAGAACACCATCCATGAACAGTATCCTACCTATGTTTCCAGCCCCAACTCGTGGGGACCTGACCTGAACCTTTACGTCTGAAATCCCCATTTTTCCAAAACCCCCCACCAACTCCCATCCCAACATCATAGTTTCACTTGTTACAGATTTCTTTTTTGTCTTCTTTTCATGATAGTAATCTCTTCAAGTCAAAAGCTGTAATGACTAATGAAGTCTTCTTTTTCCGAGGAAATAATTACAAAGTGCTAATTTCTTTTGTTAATTTTAATAAAAAATTAAATTTTAAGTTACTAATACAAACCATAAAAATATATAAAAATCAATATTTAAAAATTACTAATATTTTAATATTTGGTAATTATTTAAATATAGTTTAACAAAATTTCAGTTATTATTTATTATTTATTATTATAACTTTGATGTTAAAGGTAGGAGAGCAATAATGTACTGTCCAGTGTCACATATACATCAATTGGAAGTAGTGTTGACTGATGTGGGTTGACAAAAGAGAGGAGAGTTAGATTTTCTGAGTGGACAGGTAAAGGCAGGCCCAGGCCAATTTGATTTCAGCAAGTAAAAATAATTAGGGTTCTACCCACTCCCAACGTGAAAGCTGGAACATTCACATGTGCTTCTGTTCTTTCCTTGCCTCTTTTTCCTCCCCACTATTTTTTCACTTTCCCGGTTTTATAAATAGAAAAATAATTTATTTTCAATAATTAATAATCATTAGCGATATTTTAAAAATTGAACCGATTCAATCGGATTAATAGTAAAAACTTTGAATCACTTCAGTTTTTAAATTTTCAGTTTAATTTAGTTTAATATTTTTTATTATTAAAAATTAATTATTTTATTAATTAATTGATTAGTTTTTGTAAACTAATCAATTTTTATTTAATGGTATTATTTTTAATTAAAATTTAATTTTTTATTTAATTAAACCTTAAGTATCTTGTTTTACCGGTTTAACTTCAGGTCTAATTTTGAAAACATTGATCATTAATATTACAAATAATAGAAATATCAATTTAATAATTGAGACATATGTTTTGTATGTTACATGTATAAATTTAATAAATTTTCAACACACATGAATTTATACCAAAGTGCTTCATTTTAAGTACAAAATATATGGAAAAAAAGTTTTTGATTAAAATATTAAAATTAAAGAAATATATCTAATAAATGCAATATGCTTGTCTTGTACTAATAAATTTAAATTTTAAAATGTATGCTTAGATGCAAATAATAGGTTTAAATTTTATAATATTAATTATTTTTTTTACAAACTTCAAATCTAAAATAATTTAATTTGCGAGAAATTAATCCAACAAAGGTCATTAATCCGAAAATGAATTCATATGACTTAAAAATGATACAAGAAGAACGTGTTATATTTTTAATGATTGATTTGGTCTACCTAATCAGATTGGACATATTAAACTTTTTATGCGGAGCAAAAAGAACAAATTATACCGAATCAAAAATTAAAAAAATGGTATTTTTCATTTTTTCATATTTTTTCTATATCTGAATTGTTAAAAAAAATACATAAAATTACCAAAAAGCTTATATGGGTTACATAAAAACTTTAGGGGAAAACATCGTACAAAGCACTACTAGAAATAAAAGCTAACTAATCTCTTAAAGTTCATAAAAAGACTTGAAAACAATCTCCAACCTCCTGGATTTCAGAGGCAGTAGGACCCCTCCTATGTCTCAAAATCCTTCTTCTTTTTTAATATTCCAAAGAGTCTGAGACTGAGACTGAGCAGAAGGATAGCTTAATTTATGGAGGTGTTGGGGGGTCACATTTTCTGGTGGATTTATGTGCTAAAGTTTGAAACAAACAAAGTGACTAAAAAGAAGGGAAAGCAAAGCTTATGTCTTTCTTTTCTCGTTGCGTTGCGTTGCGTGGCCTAGGGCCTATTTTACAGACACCCGTATCCTGCGCTAAAGATATAGTATATGTTTCTATATATGATATCACCTCATGACTCCTTGTGACGACACATGGTTAAGTATTTCCCTTCAAATTGAACTTGTCAAGTTAAGGAGACCCTATTCTTTCTTCCTTTTTGGGGAAGTCTTAAAATAATAAATTGGATTTGTTTTATTCTAAAATTTTTTTGTATGCTCTAATATTTTAAAAATCGGTCCAAAAATTAAACCGTTAAGACGAGATTTAAAATTTAAAAAGTTCAACCAATATTAAACCGCCACAAAACCAACTAAAAATTAAATAAAATTTAAAAATTTAAAATCGTCGTCGTCGTCGTCGTCATCACACACAGTCCGAAGTTCCGTAATAAAGCGGGGTCTGAAAAAATCTGATAGTACGCAGCCTTACCCTTACGTAGTGGAGAGGCTGTTTCCAGTAGACTCATATGCAGATATGACAATAAAAAAGTGATGCAAGTTAAAGAGTAAATAAGTACAACTGGCTCGCTAAATCATTATGTAAATACAATTATAATAAATACACAAATAAATAAAAAATAAAATATAACTTGACTTTTAAAAAATATTTAAAACTAAAGTATAACGAAATATATCCTCTTTTTATCTTTAGAGAAGCAGCAATACCAGATGATAAGGAAAAATTAAAGAATTTAAATTATGAACATAAAAAATTGTACAAGAATTTGAAGTTTAATTAAAAAAGAGGCTATTAAATAAAAATTATTTGTTTTATTTTAGTTGATAAGAATTTATTAGTTTATAAAAATTGACTGATTAATTAATAAATTGATTGGTTTTTAACTATAAGAGCTATTAAAGTCAGAAATTTAAAAACCGATTGTTAGACGGTTCAAGGTTTTTACGATTGAATTAGTTGGGTCTTTTAATCATTGCTTAAAAGAATGTGTTTACTCTTAAATTTGTAGCAAAAATTAAATAAATAACAAGGTTTTATTTTTATTAATTAAACTATAAAAGCAATATATATTATAAGATATTATTTAAATTAGATTTAACAAAAAATAAAGGGTAAAATATACTACTTGAAAATTATCTCTTATTCTTTTAAAATATTATTACACAATTCTCTTTGTTATGTTTTATATTTTTTTATTTTTAAAATGAGGTAATATTGAAGAGTTTAACTTTGAGAATGATTTAGTTTTGAAAATTTAAAAATAAGAGAAAATGATTTATAAAATAACTAAATAATATTATAAAAGATGAGTAATGATAAATTCACAAAATATTATTTAAATTAAACTAAATAATAAAATAAAGGGTAAAATATATTAAATGAAAATTATCACTCATTCCTTATAATATTATTACACAAATTCTCTTTGTTATATTTTATAATTTTTTATTTTTAAATGAGGTAATATTGAAGATTTTAAGTTTGAGATTAATTTAGTTTTGAAAATTAAAAAATAAGAGAAAATGATTTATATAAATAATATTATGAAAGAGGAGTGGTAATTTTAAAAATAAAATAAAATATCCAACTATAAAAGGTAAAGCTACATATTATTTTTTATTAAAATAATTAAAAATAAAAAATATATTTTTACCATTCAAAATGATTTCAATTAATTACAGATAAATAATTACTTAATGGCCCACATAAAAATAAATAAATAAAATACTTAATAAATAAAATACCTATAATCTCTATCTCTCTCTCTATATATATATCTCGCCCCTAGAATGTTCAACACTAGGTGTGTTTACGGGAGGGAGGAGTTTCCTGGAAATGGACTACTTTCCTGCTACTACAAACCCTACCTCTGCAGCTTCTTCTTCAAAGCCCTGTAATGGAAAAGATAAGAAGAAGAAGAGTGGTGGTGGTGGTGGCAGCAAGAGAAGCAGCAACAATGGTGTGAAGTTATCAACTGATCCACAAAGTGTGGCTGCCAGAGAACGGAGGCATCGTATCAGCGACAGGTTCAAGATCTTGCAGAGCTTAGTTCCTGGTGGGACTAAGATGGATACAGTGTCCATGTTAGAGGAAGCCATTAACTATGTCAAGTTTTTGAAGACTCAGATACTACTCCACCAAGCTATGATGAACTCCGTAGATGACGACCCATCCATCAACGTTCCTGACCCTCTTCCTCCGCCACCGCAACCGCTGTACTTCGACACCAACCTACCGCCTGAAGTGAAGCAATCGATTCCACAACCTCTCCCGGATTCTTGCTTCCTACACGAAGAGGATATGGGTTTTGATGTATATATGAACAATTAGCTAATAGTAACCTTCCTCTTCCTCTGTGTCAGAGTGGTCTCTCCTCCCTGATTAATGTAATCTTGTCCGATGAAGATGCTCTAAGTACGTAAGAATCTATCGAGTCTGTACTATTAAGATTAAGTTCAACTTGTTAGTTGAATATATAAGCAATTTCTATGCAGAGACTTGCATTAAATCAAGTCAATGTCATAGCTAATAGTTGGAGTTAGCTCAGTTTGAGATCATCCCTGTCGAACAGAAACATACTTTTTCGATCAACCCATGATCGAAGCATAGTTTTGGTTCAGCTATTTTATGTATAGCTGTTTGAAATTTTCCACGAAGAGTTCAATCAATCTTGATGCTGTGGGATCTTAAAAATGAAAAAGCTTGATGTTGTACTGGAGTTTAAAGGTTTGACTGAAGCTAGAGGTGGAAAAAAAAAAGTTTAATTTAATTAATTTTAACTTTAAATTTACCATTTAATGTAATTAAGAAATGTAAATTTAATTAATTATAAAAATAAAATTAAACAATATTAAAAAATTAGCCTGACTTGTAAAATATAGATTTAATCTAAAAATATTCAAAAAAGTGATAATGATTTAATTATAAATTTACTAAAATAATTTGTTAATTTTAATATATAGATATATAAATTTAAATTCAACAAACCAAATAATGTTTCGTAGTAATTTTTAAATAAAATACATAAATTTAAAATTGACAAATTAAATAATACTAAAACTTTTGAATATAAATTTATTCAATTCCCAAATTAAATTAAATTAAAATTTACAATTTACTTGAATTAATTCATTTTTATAAAAATATAAACAATAAAATAATTTTCCTACAAAAATACAGTATGAATAAATTTAAGACCAGAACGATTTATTATTATTTCCTCAATTTTGAAGCAAATAACAAATTTTAATAAAATATTTGTTTATTTACAAATTTTAAAATATTTAAAATATGTAATTAATAATTATTACGTATTTTTAGAAGTATCAATATTACAATAAATACCTATAATAATACAAATACAACAACATAAATTATTATTATTACTTTGTTTTTTTGAAACATAGGAACCAACATCCGCTACCCTTTGGATATGCACCGAATAAGCCTTCAAATTGACGCAATAGCCCGCAAATCATGTTAATCGGGTATTTTGCACTAGGTAAATCCTGTACGCATAAATTATACCTATAAAGAGTTAGTATAATTCAATATCATCAATCTAATTTTTTTATATTCATTCAAATTTATAAAATATATTAATAAGAAATTAAGTATTTCCAAGTCATAATTGATATTATTTGTCATCGTGACTGTGACAATTACTTTATTATTCAAAGATTCGTATATGTAATTCTTTATAGAACAATTCATTCATAAGTTGATTGATTAACAAATCAGGCTTTGAGCTTGCATTAGCAAGGCAAGCAAAGTTGCCCTCAAGGGGTGTGATTGGTAATTGAGAGCGAAGTTTGGCTTTGGTCTCAAATTCGATTTCATACTAGCCCCTCTTGTAAGAGCTTGAGGCAGTCGGAGTTTTACTTGTAGGTGGAGAAATAATTGGGCCCTCGGTGATGAGGTGCGCCCGCTTGACTTACCTGTGGGATAGTGCACTAATTGAGCTCTCGGAGAGGTGTGGTCACTTGGCCCGCCATTAAAATTTCCTCGAATCCAAAAAAAAAAAAAAAAAGAAGGCAAGCAAAGTTCACGCTTTGTGCCTCCATTAACGGAGTCAATTGATTGCCCAATAGAAGGATAGAAGAATGGCCCAAAATCATGTGGGTCTCCTGTATAAGACGCGGAGTGATTACTTTCAAGTGGTTAATGTGCGCCAACCTGTTCGACGAAATTACCCAACGAAAACGGCAAGTTCTGTTCTTATCTCATCACCCCAATTCAGGGTTATTGATGATTTCTGTATTACTTATATATAGTTATGCACATTACATACAAGAAAAATGTTTAACAAGAAAAGGGTAGAGAAAAAAGAAGTGAAAAATCGAAAGGAGAGCTTTGGATCGAGCTTTTCTCATGATGTTAATGGTGAAGACGAGTAAGAACAGAGGGAAGACATTGGCGGTGAAAGATAGCAAATGCATTCGGGGTCATGAATTGCCTGTTTTATCGTGATGTCAAGCTTTGAACAGAACACGCAGTACCTCCTTTCCAATTCAGCTTCTTCGCCGTACTCAGCTTCGTCAAACTCTGTGGTGTCTTCTTCAGAATCATCCTCAGGCTCAATCCTCCAATCATTTCTTGTGTAATAAACCAATCCCAGCATGGGAAAAATCATCAAAAGAATTTTGTCTATCCGATCATTGTACCATTTGTTTACTGATTTACAGAACACGGAAGGTGCAAGGACTAGTCCAGATCCTAGCCCAAAACCAACTCCAATGAGTATGAATTGCCAATTGAACTCGTCTTTTTTGTAGACAGGATCTGCAAGTCTTGGGACAGGATATGCAAGTCTTGGGACGTTGGAATTTTGGCAATTTTCTGACAGAGGAGGTCCGCATAGACCGGCATTGTCTTCAAAAGAAGTCCGCAAAAATGACTGGAGTTGAGTGCTTGTTGGTATCATGCCAACCAGTTTGTTGGAAGAGAGGTTCAGGAACGAAAGGAATGTTAAACCCGCAAGCTGCTTAGGAATACTTCCTGTTAGGTTGTTAACCGACAGGTCCAGCGATTCAAGCTGTGCCAAGTTGCCCAAGGAGGATGGAATTGATCCATTGAGAGCATTATGTGAAAAGTTTAGGACATGAAGGCCTTTGAATTGTCCTATGACTTCTGGAATTTGCCCTTCAAAGTTGTTGTTTGACAAGTCTACGGATGTGAAAACAGTTAGGATCTTCACCAGGTCCATTTGAAGGCCTTTGCTGGTGACTGTTACTGAATCTTGATAATACAGCTGATTTAGCAAAAAGGGCTTGAAATTGAGGTGATCATCAGTGTAATTCACATTTCCTTTCATTGCCTCCCAAGTAGTTAAGAATTTGTATGGTAATATGCCACCAAAATTGTTTAAAGCTAGATCGACAATCTGAAGCTTTGTCCAAGATGTGTTCAGATTGGGACATCCTACGTTCCCAAAAAATCTGTTCTTCCGCAGAACAAGGACATGCAAACTGGATATGCTTTCCAATAGACAAGGGAAGACATCATTTATCCGGTTGTTCCCAATGTCTAAAACTTCTAAAACTGTACAGTTAGCCAGAGATCCTGGAAACTTTCCCGCTAATCGATTGCCGCTTAGATCCAGAGTCCTTAATCCACAACTATCTTGGAATCTATTGGGAATACTGCCGATGAAGTTGTTTCTTCTTAAATTCAGAACACGCAGTGTATTGCTTGTCTCAATTAAGCACTCTGGTATTGTGCCATTCAACTTGTTATTGGACAAGTCAAGAACTTGTAGAAAAGCAGCATTGCATATTGACTTGGGGACAGCACCTGTGAGACTATTGTTTGAGGCGGAGAAGAAAATTGCAGCACTGAGATCAACTTCTTGTGATATGTCGGAATTGAACTTGTTGCTTGAGTAATCAATGTATGCAGCAGATGGTGGAGGAGGTGGAAACTTCCCATGGAGTTGGTTCAAATGCAGGTCCAGAACACTGAGGCTAGGAAAAGAATAAGGCTGGTCTAGGTTTGTTAGTAGATTTTTGGAAAGATTCAGATGGATGAGAGACCCATTACCAACTTTCCATATCCAATTAGGAACTGACCCATTGATTTGGTTGTCTGAAAGGTCTAGATGGACCATTCTTGATTGGTTTCCTAGGTCAGGAAAGACTCTGAAATTACAAGAAGCAAGTTTTAAGTAACTAAACTGGGGTGAGGAAGATGTGGTAGAGTTGCCAGATTTTGCATCAACTGTCAAGTTGTTGTATGAAAGATCAAGTGCAGTGAGATTCCT
>JAOTBA010000004.1:28322792-28341096 GCA_025629845.1 Erythroxylum squamatum | reverse complement strand
CAAGTGATATTAGATCTTGTCCTGAGGATCTCATTACTCTATGTATCATTGAAGACTCTCTTCATGACACATATCTGTTCTGGTCAGATACCCCCGAGTAATGACCTCGACAAAAGGCCGTGGGTATCATCTCCTTCTATCAGGAGTGGTGAATCCTTTATTGGCTACTCAATTACTTATGAATATCTCCAGCTGTACCCAATCACCACCCTATGAGTATCCCCTGAAAGGCACCGATGAATGGAGCCAAAGCACAGGATTAATATCTGAGATATCCTTGAGTACCTTAAGTCAAAGGATACTTGCACCATTGCTATGATGAGACTATCATTGATACTGGAATAAAATATCCATATGATTGTCTCATAATAGGTCAGTCCAATGTACTTACTACCCTTAATAAGCATCTACATGTTAACTCTAAACAATTCACGTCTACAGCTTATGAGATCTACTACTTGATCCAATCAAGGAGTGTAACATGTGCTAGTCTATCTGAATTAATGATATCCCATCTCATTAATCCTATGAAAGGGACAGTTTAGAAGGAAATTTTTTTGGTGTGCACAACCTACCAATAATAGTTCTTGGAGTTGGAGGAAAATCTTAAGTGTGAGGGATCAATTAGGGAACTAATTCAGATTTAGGGTAGGTAATGGTCAATCCACACTCTTATGGCAGGATCCTTGACATCCGAGGAGAATCCTGCTGAACTTTTCTTCACCACAGGAGATAAATGGGTCAGGGTTTCCTATGACAGCAAGATTTTCTGCAGTTATCAGAAATAATGAATGGAGGTGGCAGGATTTTCCTATAGAGGTCTCTGGAAATTTTGAACCCATTTAGTACCAGCCAAGTAGCTCCACTCCATATTATTTGGAATAGTTACCTAGCCCTTCCAAAAAGTACACCAATGGATCAGTGTATAAATTATTGAGAGCCTCAATCCAGCAAGTATCTTGGCACAATCTGCTTTGGTTCAAAAATAACATTCCAAGGTGTTCATTCATTCTATGGTTAGCAGTCCTTAAAAAACTACAAACAAGGGATAAACTTCTTTTTCTCTATACTTCTAACCATTATTCTCTTTGTATTTCAGCCCTTGAATCTAATGAGCATTTGTTTTTTAACTGCCCATTCTCTAAAGCCGTATGGGAACATTGCCTCAACTATTTCCAAATCCTCATTGCCAACTTTTCAAGCCTTCAATCTATCCTCCATTGGTTTCCTAGCACAACTTCACACAATAACCTTTTCCCTATTCTCTTGTCCACGACTGTTTATAACATTTGGCATGAAAGAAACTGAAGAATCTTCAAGGATGTAGTCATGGATGTGGAGAACTTACAAGCCAGAGTAATCTTCCAAGTTCTGGAGCATCTCAGCCCAAACACATTGGGAGGTAATTAGAACAATTATACACAAACATTGTCTTGCAGATTATTTTTCAAATGTGGTATCTACATTCTTCACAGCACATGTTCTTCTCGAATGGGCATATGTTCAAAATGAACAGCAGGCTATTCAACTGCATCTCAAGGAATATGGAGCTTTGATAGGCAATGATTCAACACAGAGAATCATTTCCTATGGAAGCTCCTTCTGGACTGGCAGAGGTTATGGAGGCAAATTCGATAGTTGTATGTTAAAATATCACTCCTTTTATTGAAATTGATTCGGTTTGAATCTTGGATGTATATATATGTTTTCAAATGTTGAGGTTTCTGGTTTGCTTGCCTACTTGTAAGCAAATGCAGGGAAGGCTTCATTTTTAAATGTAATGGTAGGCAATAGGGGAGGTTTTTAAAATGGTAGGGCAGTATCTTTTGATCTAGGTTGTTGTTCATTACACTACCTGATGTATTCTGAGTGTTCAGAGATTACCTACAGATAATCTCTTGTGTTGTACATAACCTTTTATTTTTCATAACAGTTACTGATTTATAAAAAAAATATATAATTACACATTATAGGAATCTCATTATCATGATCCCATCATGATTTCCTCCATGCTAAATTTTGTATCAAGGACTTCATTAAATCAATTTAAGATTAACATCAAATCTATAAATGTATGAACATCGAAATAATAAAAAATGACTTTATTAATCATAAAATGATTTGTACAATAAGTGCTAAAGGTGATTGCCTTTAAAGTACTTCTCTAACAATACTATGAGCTCTTGTAGTATATTGGTCGTCAAACGAATTATTGGATAAGTATGAAAAATCACATAATGATAATTATCTAAACCTATCACATGTGAGCAGCAGATGATACAACTACTGGACACACCTGATGATTTAAGACACAACTTTTAACATTAGCCGTTAAAGAGCAGTTAAAAATTTAAACGTAATTATTTAAAACTTCTAAAAGGATATGTGAAAATAAAGTAATACAGCATTCAGAAAAAAATCTTAAATATATTCTTTCGAAAGAAAATAAAAGATAGAGAAAGAACCTCGTGAAATTAAAAACTCATCCAAATAAGTGACAAGTTTGCATATATGATTTTGTGATATATTTGATCTGTTTAAGACTTTCTTACAGCGTTATTTTACAGTGTAATGTTGTTATGAACATATTAGTGGAGCAACCAACAAAGCCCAAAGCCGCTATTGAGCCTTTTGATCCACAGGGGCCTAAGGAGAAGTTCTCGGCCTAGTGCCAGATCATTGAATGAAACGGCTTACACTTGCTGAATGTGCTCTATATATTCGATATGCTGCTAAGGGTTGGGATATGATGATTGTTTTGTTGAATGTAACTCATTCTCATCTCAGATTCTCTCTTTCTTCTCTCATCAAATTCTCTGTTTCTTCTTCCCATCCCCTTCTCATTTACTCTTCTGCAAGAACCTTTAATTTCTTGTAATCTTCCTTTTTTCTCTCTCAATGAAATACATCACTGAATCTTGTGTTGGTTGATATTTACTTGGTCGATCTACTATTTCATTGTTGGCTACTGTTTTATTTGCTTGAGTTCACAACACAGACAAATCAAGAGTAACCAAAGATGACATCTTCAAAATCTCAACCGGAATTTGGTTCACAAAGCCAGCATTTGACAAGTTCAGATGAATCAGTTATGTCAGGTTAGCTAACCCAGCAGGTAGAGTTGTATTAAAATATTTTATTAGTTTAACTTTTTAAAATATTGATAAAAATAACCAATGATTGAAAAACTAAGTTAGGTTAATCGATTCAATCGTAAAAACCTTAAATAATATTATAGTTTGTTTTTTACTTTTCGGTTTAGTTTATGTTAATAATCAATGTTACGAATACCGTACCGGATTTAGTACTGGATTAAGTTCTAGTGCGATACTGTACTGATATTAGACAATACCGGGTACTGTTTAAGGTAATTTTTTAAATTTATGAAATAGTCATTGAATTTTTTAAAAATTACAAAATAGTTCATTGTCATATTGTACAGTTGTATTGTATATTTTTAAATCTGATTCTAAAAATCAAAATAATAAATAATAATCACAATTAATATGAAATAACAATAATTTTTAGATATTTTACATATGAATAATAACTGCATTTTATATGAAAAAAGACAATCATCATCATACAAATATAAAATTAAAACCATACAAAGTATTTAAAATATTACAATTTCAATTTTCATTATATAATAAATAATAATTACATCAAAATATTTAATAAAAAGAATAATAAATATCTTTAACTCTCAAATTATTACAATTTACAACAAAAATTTGCGATAAGAAAACAACCAAGTAGAATTGAAACATCAAACAAAAACATATATTATTTAATTTATTATCAATTAAATATATTATATATTTAATTAATTAAAATTAATTATTACTAAAATTATAAATGTCTTAATTTAATTTAATAATTATTAATAAATATAATTACATTTAAAAATATTTTAAAATATATAAATTTCAAATAAAATTTTATTTAATAATTAAAAATATTTATAAATAAATATTATTTTATAAATAATAAATTTAAATCATTTATTTAAAAAATAAAATATCTTTATTAATACTTTATTATATAAAAGATTAAAATAAATTTGAATAAAATAATTTTTAAGTTTTTAACGTATAATTATTATTATTAATAAAAATATTTATTTTATTTTTAAAATAAAAATAAAAATCATAATAAAAGTTTAACTAAATAACTAATTAACAAAGCTTTGAAAAAAAGAAATGGGGAGGGAGAGGGAGGGGGGAGTTAAAATTTTGATTTTGAAAATTTTGCGACTTAGTTCTTATATTTTTCAAAATTTTTGGTGCTAGCTGGAAATTTTGCTACTTAGCCCCTATATTTTTCAAAATTTTTGATGTTGGTTGGTATATGATCAGTGTTATAAATATCAGCCGATACCAGACAAAACAGGTTGATATTAACTGATATTTACACTCGGTATATAAATATTCCTATTTTGTATCGTTTTCTGGCCGGCACGTTACATACGGCCTGGTACCGGTTTGTACGGAACGAAATTCAAACCTTTGTTAATAACCCTTATTATTGAAATATGTAGATTTATTAATTAATTGACTAATTTTTGTAAATTAATCGATTTTATAAATTAATAAAAAGTAATTTATTTTTATTTAAAATTTTTCTTTAATTGACACACCCCTTAATTTTTTTCAATCTTTGTTATATATAAGTTTTAATAATGTCTATCGATTGAATCTTTAAATTTAAACTTTAATTTTCATTTTAGTTTTTAAATATTAAAAGGAACTATGAAATCTTAAAATATTACTTTATTCAAAAATTAATTTATTATATTTCATTTATTCTTATTAATTATTGGAAAGTATAAGGTAAATTGGGCCTATGGGTGTACGGAACGAACCCATGTCCTAGGGTTCCTCTATAAATACTGGTCATGCGACGGTGGTGTTTTGTTTACCTTCTCTCTTCTTACAGTCTAGGGTTTCCAATTCAACGTGACGTGTGAAACAGTCGAAAGTTATTACCGCCATGAGAGCCAAGGTAAGTGCTTAAACCTTTCCAATCTCTTTTGTAGTTTACTTCGATCTTAGGTTTGTAATTTGGTTAGTCTTTTTGATTTTATGTTCTTATTGTTTTCCAGTGGAAGAAGAAGAGGATGAGAAGATTGAAGAGGAAGCGCAGAAAGATGAGGCAGAGATCCAAGTAGATGGGTCACAACCACTTCTTAATTGTCATTAGGTTTTGTCGATCTAGATCTTATTATCCTTGTTATCAGTTTTCAAGTTTTTGTTTAGATCAAAAGATTGGAGTTTGTTATATAATATAAGCTATTATGTTTTCGTAATCATCTATCTATCGACTCAAAACTAGATTCTGGGAATCATGTATTGTTATGTTTCACATGAATCTGAGCTCTGTAGACTTATATACATTGTCTGAATGATATTATATCTATATGGTCAAATCTTGCTTGTGAGACACCATGTGATATCTGAATCTGATTGATATCAGGTTCAATTCCTAAGCTCATGAACAATTTGAACAGTTTTACGAGGATGGTTTGACAATTTTTCTGTCTTTGATACTTGGTGGTTGATAGAAACTGCACTTTTTGAAATGCTTTGGCTCTTAGAATTTCGGATTTTCAAAAGGTGGCCAAGACCACTCAATGCTTAGGCCAGCAAACAGATCTCTGCATGCCATTATGGCGAGCCGTGTAGTTAGTAAAAACTGGAATACGATCAACTAAACATGGCAAAAAAGCCTAATCGAGCTGGAGGTCAATGAGCTAATCTTGGTTTTTAATAAGCTTGGGCTTGATCAGGTTTGAGCTTGGATGAAACTTTTTCGGATCTGACCATTTGCGTGAAATTGGGTTGGTCTACCTCGAAATGGACTTGGCATTGTGCTCGAGTTTGGTTTGAAAATTATGTTCGAATCTTGGGCTCCTTGAAGTCTGATCTAGCTTACGGCTGCAATTTGAGTCTAAGACTAAAGCTTAATTACGCTCGAGGTGAGCTTGATTTATTTCTTTCTTAATTTAATATTTGAAAATACGTTTAAGGCTAAGGGCCTGTCTTCTATTGAAATTTTGTAACTCTAAATTTAATTAAAAATACAAATTTTATATTACAGATTTTAAAAAGTTAATCATTTGTTACTTAACTAATATAAGTTTCAATATTTAACTTTTAAATTTTTGAAAGTTTTTATTTAATTTTTTATTAAAATTTTCAAAACATTACATGGATCATAAACGGTAAAATATTGAATAAAATTGAAGAATTTAAAAATAATTGAAAAAGATTATATTACTTATTGAGAGATTTAAAATTAATTGAAAAATTATTAAATAAAAATTTATTTATTTATTTATTTATTTTTATAAAATTGATTAGTTTACAAAAATTGATTAATTATAGGGATAGCAATAGACCGACCCATGGGTCTAGATTTAAGTGTTTTTAATGAATCGACTTATGGGCCAAGTTCAGACCCAAATTTGTTTGAGGTGTAATTCTTCTAACTGAAATAACATCGTTTTATTTAGAAGAATTAGGTCTTACGCAAGTCTAGGCCTGGGCTGGCAAAGCTCGAATTTAATTAAAAAAAGATATTATTTTATATTTTTAATTTTAAAAAATTGGTAGTGTCAAACCATAAGTTGACTCATTGCAATTTCTAAGTTATTAATTAATAAATTGATTGATCTTTAACAATAAAAATTATTAAATTAGATCAAACCAAAAAATTAAAACTGAATCAAAAAATTAACCTGTTCAAAATTTTCAATGTTAAATTGGTAGAATCGGTTTAATTTTTAAAACATTATTTTTTACTGACATTTTACAGATAAATTCATATATTTTGCCATAATAAATTTCAACTTAGCTAACATAAAATTTTACCCTTCATGAGATTTGCTATTTAAGAGTGCGGGATACTCTCCATCCGATAGAATGACAGTGCAAAACCCGTAACCAAACACTTCGAATCGACAACATTAGTTCTTGGAGGGGCCTTTACTAAGATGTTCTAATTAAAATTTTAAAATACGTAAGCACCAGTCTTCGAGAACATCAATCCTTGATAACATGGAAATGGAGATCGATGGCGCTTCCGATTCCAAGCCCCTAGGTAACTCCGTTCCGTTTCTTTTAATTTACTGTTTTCAGTCCTATCCCTTTTTCTCCTGATAATTAATGGTTTTGGGGTCCGTTCAGAAACTGGAGATGATAAGCCAAAACTGGTTGTGGTGATTCTGATTGGCGCACCCGGTAGTGGCAAGTCCACTTTCTGTGAGAAAGTCATGGCTTCGTCTTCGCGCCCATGGTCTCGCGTCTGTCAGGTACTCGGGTTCCTCCTCTGTCACGCACGTGTTTGTTTAAATGCTTCATTGAACTTTTGAGTTTGTTTACTGTTTTTATTTGAAACGATGTGGAACTGTTTTGTTCCTTTGGTTGTAGGACATTATTAACAACGGTAAAGCTGGTACGAAGCAACAGTGTGTGAAGAGTGTAATGGGTTCACTGAGTGAAGGCAAAAGTGTGTTTGTTGATAGATGCAATATGGACAGAGAGCAGAGAGCAGAGTTCGTGAAGCTGGGTGGCCCTCAAGTTGAGGTGCATGGTGTGGTTCTTGATTTTCCAGCGAATGTGTGCATTTCCCGGTCTGTGAAACGAACCGGGCACGAGGGGAACTTGCAAGGTGGGAAAGCTGCAGCTGTTGTGAACAGAATGATGCAGAAGAAAGAATTGCCTAAGCTTAGTGAAGGATTCTCTAGAATTGTATTTTGTCATGACGATAGTGATGTTCAGGCTGCGATCAAGGCATATAGTTCATTAGGGCCGTCGGATACACTCTCAATGGGCTGTTTTGGTCAGAAGAATGCTGATGCCAAAATTCAACTTGGGATTATGAAGTTCTTGAAGAAGGTGGAACCTTCGTCTGAGATCCTGGGATCAAATATGGATACTGCTCAGGAGTCTGTATGTCTTGCAAATGATGAACATAAAGAGACAAATTTGAATAAAGAGTTGCCCCAATGCTCTGTTGGAGAGGGTGTTGGCTTCACTCTCGCATTCCCATCTATCTCGACGGCTGATTTTCAGTTTGATAACGAGAAAGCGGCTGATATCATTGTTGAGAAAGTTGAGGAATTCATGAGTAAGCTTGGAAATAATAGGCTTGTTTTAGTAGACCTGAGCTATAGATCAAAGATTTTGTCTCTGGTTAGGACAAAAGCTGCAAGCAGAAACATCGACTCGAAGAAGTTCTTCACTTTTGTAGGAGATATAACTAAACTTTATTCTGCTGGGGGCTTAGACTGTAATGTAATAACCAATGCTGCTAACTGGTAAGTTTTATGATTCAATATGTGATTGCTTATTAGTTGTTTGTTGGAGAACAGCATTATTTAACGGAATCCAGTAGAATTATTAAAAGCGACATTACATTGACATGGCTGTGTGCTCTCAGAATGGCTTATGTAGATCTAAAGACAAGATTCTGTAGATTTTTTTCATTTCATTTAGCTGCAATATTGGTACAGTTTAGTTCTTTTAATACTGCTTTTTCTACTTGGTATCCAAGTTAGATAAAAATTGGCTCTCCTACTTGAACATATTGAGATCATTTACATCTGTGGAGGATTAACCTGGAATCCCAATGCAGGCGGCTGAAACCTGGCGGTGGAGGCGTAAATTCTGCAATTTTCAGTGCTGCTGGTCCTGCATTGGAGTATGCAACCAAGGAACGAGCAAAATCTCTTCAACCTGGACGTGCTATTGCTGTGCCGCTTCCTTCAGATTCTCCATTGTTCAAGAGAGAAAGAGTATCCCATGTCATACATGTCCTTGGTCCAAATATGAATCCTCAGAGACCTAATTGTCTGAATAACGACTACTGTAAAGGTTCCGAAATTCTTCGCGAAGCTTACATAGCACTTTTTGAATGTTTTCTCTCTATAGCAAGGAACCAAGAACAGTCAACGGTCAAAATCAGTGAAGCCCTTATAGCAGGATCTCCAACTGGCCCTAGAAGAATCTTGAACAGTGACCAAAAGACTAAGACAGACAGTGATTGTGCATCTGAGACAAGCAAAAAGAGTAAGAGATCTGAGGATGAAATGAAAGGTAAGGATAACGTTTCCTGTTCTTCTTACGGAGAGAAAGGTAAGCGAGAAGGAAGCATATCGAAGCATTGGAGTGCATGGGCACAAGCTCTTTACAACATTGCCATGAATCCCCAGAGTCAAAAGGATCAGTTGCTGGAAGTATCAGATGATGTTGTTGTTGTAAATGATCTTTATCCCAAGGTAAATTCTAGTTGCAATGCTTTATCCTTGTAGGTCAATTGAATCATCTAAACTTTGTTACCCTTTTCAGGCGCAAAGACATATCCTAGTTTTGGCAAGGTACAGAGGCCTTGATTCTCTAGCAAATGTGAATCAAGAGCACCTTAATTTGTTGAAGACAATGCATAATGTAGGTTTGAAATGGGTTCAAAAGTTCTTAGGTGATGATCGATCAATGACCTTCCGCCTTGGATATCATTCGGTAAGCCCTAAGCCCTATCACTCGCTCGTTCACATTACCGCCTATCTTTTCTTGCAGATCAAAATACCAGGTTGGAGGTATCTTAATCTTATGCAAAGTTTACACTGTTCTCCTGCAGGATCCATCAATGCGTCAATTGCATTTGCATGTTATTAGCCAGGATTTCAATTCGAGCCATCTCAAGAACAAGAAGCACTGGAATACGTTTACAACCGCCTTCTTCAGAGATTCAGTTGATGTGATTGAAGAGGTGAGAACCAAAGGAAAAGCAACAGTGAAGGACGATGACAGCCAGTTATTATCCATGGAGTTGCGTTGCCACCGGTGTCGAAGTGCACATCCTAATATGCCCAGATTGAAAACTCATATTAACAATTGTAAAGCCCCTTTTCCTCTTGCCTTACGTGAACATGGCCGTTTAGTTTGTGCACCAAATGAAACCTAATAATAATCACTAGCTTTTCTGCATATATGTTCTCTACATGAATGCATCAATATTGCAATTTGTTAGAATTTACAATAGGCTTACGGGTCCACGAGAAAGAAAATTAAACTATATACAAGTCTAAGTGAGGTTCTCTTTTAAAACCAATTGGTGATAGGTGAGTAGTCCATTAGGCTTATACTTTCTTTCTCCAATGTGGGACAAACTTCCATTTTATATTTCAACATACCCCTTACACGTGTGGGTTAATTTAAAGCCTAACACGTGATAATTTATTATTTCGAGGTATTAATGATTAACATAAGAACAACCTGTTTTGATACCATGTTAGAATTTATAATGAGCCTACAGGTTTACACGAGAAGGAAAGTTAAACCACATACAAGTCTGAGTGAGGTTCCATCCTAAAACCAATTGGTGATACGTAGAGTAGTCCACTAAACTTATATGTTAATTTTCTTTTCTCTCTTTCTTCAATGTGAGACAAACTTCACTTTATATTTCAACACAATCCATAAAGTTGAACCAGAAAGTTTAAATTTGGCAGTCAGCTTCAAATTCCATCTTGAACCCAGTTGCAACTAAATTTTGGTAAATGCAGTTCAAGGTGAAAGCCAACCAACTAAAGAGAAACAGAGACGCTTATACTCTCTCCCTGATGTGCCGAGATTAAAATCGACATTCGATTACGATATTTGATTAATGTTTCTGTTAAAGGCGCACCAGCTTATCAACAACACTATTACTGGTAACTTCATATCCTGATATCACTTTTAAGTGTAAAATATGAATTCTAATCTACTTACTTATCAACAATATGACACATAATTCCCAGACGATGCCATATGTAAAGATGGAAGGACAATGCCATATGTAAAGATGGAAGGGGGATGATATATGAAACTTTGGCATTGGAAAATATCCTCCTTAAAAGAATATACAGAAAGGGAAAAAAAAACACAGATACGCCAGAACAGGCATACGCATGGAGGAAACAGACTTGCTAATGCAAGCAGTAAAATCAAAGACGTTCATTAAGAGCAAAACAGGTATCATAGTTTGCTGTGGTTGTGTACTTATTCAAGGTCTACTGTGGGTTTGGTGGGCGGCTATTGGCAGCAGAGACCCTGGAGCCCCATTCTAAGAGTTCTTTGCTTGTATCATCCTTATGAACAATAACTTCAATGAAGCACAAGCAGTCCTGTTTCGGCCCTGTTGCGGTCTCAATCGCTTCGATAAGCTCTTCCTCGCAGAAAACCTGTGCACACAATTTTCGTAAGTATATTGCCTTGGCGTTAAGGCATTTGAGCAAAGTTGTACCCAAAATCTCACCTTGGTCGTCCAGCACTTGCCTTCACCATTGTGGATTGCGTCAACCAATCCAGCGTAGTTCCAATTCTTGATCACGTTGTATGGGCCATCATGGATCTCAACTTCAATGGTGTATCCACCGTTATTGATCAGGAAGATGATGGTTCTTTGTCCACACCGCATCATTGTCGAGATATCTTGAGCAGTCACCTGCAAGTTTTCATGAAGAATGAAAAGCTTGAGAACCAATTCATATACAGTACCAAATTGGGTACTCAATATTTGAAGCAGCGAAGCACCATGCCAAAACCAGGATTTGAACAAGAATCTGTTCAGAAGTGGACCCAAGTTTCGTTGTAATATACCTGAAAGCTACCATCACCAATACAAGCAATGACTCGCTTCTCTGGCACAGCTTGAGCATACCCAAGAGTGGCACCAACTGACCAACCAATTGATCCGTATTGCATCTGGAATTCATAGCTGAAAAGAACCAAGAAATTGTTTATTAATTTCAGAATACTGATCAAAAGGCGAACATCAGATCCACTAGCCACCAATATTTACCCGCATCCTTTTGGCAATTTGAGCTTCTGGCAATTGAACCATGAGTCCCCTGTTTCAGCAATTACAGCAGTCTCACTAGAAAGCATGTTCTGTATATGTTGGAAAAGAACATTAACCCTCAAAGGCTCTTTTGGTTCACTTTTCAGGGGGTGTCCATTTGGAACAAAAATTCTGCTATAGTTCTCATAAGAAGTAGGATTGCGCTTGACCCTCTTGGCTAGAGCTTGGAGGAAATCTTTCATCAGGACACATCCAAAAGAAGGTCCATTAGCAATCACTACTCTATCAGGCTTCACAATTATAGCTTTCTCCTTCTTAAGAAGCAGAGAGTACCCAACAGAGCTATAGTCATTGAAAATCGGTCCGGCGAACAAGTAAGCATCGGCAGATTCAACAATCTCAGCACAGAAAGCTGTGCTCACTGCACCCCAGTAAGTTCCAATGAAATGGCTATGGTGCTCAGGCACAAGTCCTTTAGCTGAGGGCATCACAGCTAAAGCATAGCCACAAGCATCAGCTAACTCAACAAACGCATCAGATGCCTTTGCAACCCTCAGATTAGGCCCACCCACCAGAACTGGTTTCACAGCCTTGTTCAAGAACTCAGCTGCTGCTTCAACTGCAGCCTCCAGACCCATCTTGTTACTCAATCTGTACCAAACCAAATTCAACTCAAATTCATCAAAATACTGAAAATTTATCAATTTTGATAGCTGAAAGGGTAAGCAATTATTACTTCGGAGAAAGCGAAAATGGAACTGGTTCACGACTGAAAGTTGGATGAGGGATCGCAGGTAAGTTGCAGCTAATGCTAATGTACACAGGTTTGCTTTCTTTCAAAGCAGTTGATATTGCAGTATCGATCTGCTCATGAGCGTCCTCCAAGTTGTTAACCACGGCCTATCAAAGCATCAATCATCAACCACAAATAACTCTCTCTGCTACTGCATGAGCTTATTCAAATTGTATTGTAAAAGAACAATCCTTACCTGGTAACAAGTAACTGTCTGGAAACACCTAAGCTCTTGGCTGAAATCAGGTAAACCGATCGTGTGATGAAGAATCCTGTTGGTTCCATAGTCGTTAGTGTTAGGCCCGCCAACAATGCATATAACCGGAAGGTTCTCGCTGTAAGCTCCGGCGATCGCGTTCAGAACGCTAAGGCCACCTACGGTGAACGTGACAACGCAAGCGCCGACGCCGCGAGACCGTGCGTAACCGTCGGCGGCGTACCCTGCGTTGAGTTCATTACAGCAACCAACATTGGTCAGCGCAGGCTCAGCGATCAGGTGGTCGAGGAGAGTGAGGTTGAAGTCGCCGGGGACGGTAAAGATGTCAGTAACGCCGATCTGGACCAGCCGACGAGCTAAGTGGCGGCCGAGAGTCGAGTCCGGGGAGCTGAAGGTTGTGGGGTGGACGGAGCTCTGAAGAGCCGAAACGGCGCCGTTCGCTGGGCTGCACATGTCGCTGCATGGGGGCTTGTACGTATCCACCGATCCTATTTTGGTGTCCATAGTTTGACTATGAATCTTCCAGAGACGAAAGAAAAATTTAAGTGTTATAAATAAGAGAGAGTGGAGAGATGGATACAGTAACAGGCGTGGCGATGTAGAGAAAATGTCGGGAAGGTAACAGTAGAAAGATTCTTTCTAGGAGGTTGTTTTTTCTTTGGATGTGATCATGTGAGTGGAAATTGAAGAGAGAGGCATTTTATAGACGGAGTTTTCGTTGGTGTGAGTGATAATACAGTTGGCGGTTTTGAGGAAAGTTTTGATTCGGTGACGGTGGCGTCGCCGATGGATTGGAATAGTCAAAAATCATAATTATTTTGTTTTGTGATTGCCATAAAAGAGTGTAACAGAGTTAAAAAAAAAAAAAAAAAGAGTGTAACAGAAGTGCTCGGCAAGAAATTTCTAGAAAGAATTAAATGATCGTAATTAATTACTCAAAAGGTCATGCTTATTGTCACAAAAGTTCTGAAAAAAAATGTGTAATTTTAAATTAAATTAAAATAAATTTCAATTAAATTTTTTAAAAAATAATTCAATTCAAAAAATTAAAATTTGGTTAAATTCTAAATTTTTTATTCAATTTGAAAGTTAATTAAATTTAGATCAAAATCAAAACTTTTTAAAACTTAAAAAATAAACTTGAAAATAAGTTTATGGGTATGTTGAGAATTATACGTAAAACATAAGGCTGAAAGAGACTAAAAAGTAGACTTATTAATTGATCTGAAAAATCTAACTGAAAAAGTCATTTAAGAGGCTTTTTTGAGAAGCTCTAAATTTAAGCTTCTTAAAAAATTATATTTTGACTATCAAAAAAATCGTATTTATTAAAAAAGTATTTTTTTATTTTACAATCAAACACTCATTTTTTAAAAGATTTTTGTGGTAAAAAAATATTTATTAATCTCTCAAAAAAGATCCAAACAGGCACCAATCGGCAATCCAACTGAATGTTGCGCAACTTTATCTTGTTATTTTTGATAGACTCGCATTAACAATATATATATATATATATTTATTTATTTATTTATAATTTATTTTGTATTTTATTGTTATTTTCCAAAGGTTGGTCTGTCTTTTTTAACTTCATCATTCAATTTGTTAGAAAAATTACGTTACTTGAATTAAGGTCAATGAATTATGTGAAACATGTAACCTATAAATTATTACGAATATGATTTCCAATTGTGAGAAGGAAAAATTGAATTCAAAGTAGTTACGTCATGAAAGTTGTAGTATTTTTGGTCACGGGACTTTGGACGGACCAAGCCAGAAGGAGACATTACCAAGAATCTGTCATTATAATTGTTGAATCCATCATTTTCAGTTCTTTCTTTTCCTTATGGACCCGGAAATTAAACACCTGTAGGGTATAGCTCCATTTGTCTAGCTGAATTGACCACCCAAAATATCAAGCACAGGCTAGAAATTATTAGGGTTTGTAATAGAATAACTATAAAATTATATTCAAATTTTAATTTATTTAAAATTTTATTTAATAATTCAAATTTACCTCAATATTTTATAAAATATTTAAATAATTTTTACGTAAATTTTTAAAATAATCTCTCTATTAATTAAGAGTAAATATACGTATTACTAGACTTCCCTAAATCCCGAATCTTGGCAGAACTTTTATTTGGTGGTGTTGTTGTTGTTATTTAAGTAATTTTTACTGTTATCTCTAATATTATGTTGTAAGTTAACATTATTAAAATAATAATTATTGCATTCTAATATTAATAAAACAATACTCTTAAAAGTGGTAATATGATAGAAACTTATTTAAACTTTTTAATGTTAAAATAAAAATTAGACATTGAATTAATATTTAAATAAATAATTTTAAAAATCTTATAGATATTTATTTAAAAATTAAAGTGTTGAATTATGATATGACGCCTATATTAAAATTTGCTATAAACTTAACTCAATTAAAAATTAAGGTGTTACCAGTGTTATGAATACTATACCAAATTTGGTACCGGATTGGGTTCTGATACAGTATTATACCGGTAACGGTTAATACTGAGTACCGTTTCGGGTAATTTTTAATTTTATAAAATAGTACCTGAATATTTTTAAAAATTACAAAATAGTTTATTGTCATATTATACAGTTGTATTGTATAAAACTAATTTATTTTAAAGTTTTTTTAATTTATAATTATTATTAGTAATAAAAATATTTACTCTTATTTGAAAACAAAAACTTAAAATTTAAAATAATTATAAAAGTTGAAGTAAATAAAATAAATAATTAAAAAACTTTGAAAAAATAGGGGGGAAGGAGAGGCGGGAAGAAGGGAGGCAGAGAGAGTTTAAAAATTTTTGAAAATCTTACAAAAAAGTCTTCCTATTTTTTAAAATTTTCAATACCAACTTGTATTTGGCTGGTATTTTGAATACCAGCCGATACCAACCAATATTTAAACCAGATATAATCGACCCTTTATTTCGTACTGTTTTGGTCCGGTAGATTTGTACCGATCCATTTCATACCGGTTTTCGTCGGAACCGTATCTTAAATTTTAGGTGTTAATGATAAATTTTTTAAAATACTAATATATAAAATAATACTATAAATAATGGTAAAAATAATATAAATTTTTTGAAAAAATATTACTGACCATTTTATAACGTTTGCAAAACCTATGTAATCAAAACTCTCGTTCGTCTAATTGGGTCACAATTCAGAACTCAGAAATCAGAATCCAAAACTATCTGCCGTTCCTGAATATTATCAAGCATAGTTGTGTGGTCAAATTTGTTCAACGAAGTAGTCACAAACGACAAGGATCAAAAAGCAGTATACCATTTCGCTTGCCCGTAGGTAAGGCTGAACTAAACGACTTCTATCTTAGGCGTGTGGTTTTGTCTCCATTAGCTCTGCACTGGTTTTGGCATGTGGGTTTGCATGTCAAGAGCTGTTTTTGTGCTCAACCCTGATATGGAGGCTTTGCTTGTTTAAATGAGTAAAAGATATAGATTCAATCATTGACGTGTGGTCGGATCATAGCTCCACTTTCGAATATAATATTTTTATTATATTTTATTAAATTGTATTTATATATTTATTTATATTTATATAAATTTTAAATAAATATATAAATAAGTTTCAATAAAACGCAAGATTTGAACTTCGTATCGCCTCGATAGCTTTTACTTCAAAGAATTAATCAGAGACCCCGTGACAAGACCGACGACTAAAACCAGGAGCCAAGGCGGTTTTAGTGAGTTGGTGGTAATGAATGAAACAAACCAAAAGCAGTTAAGCAATAGAGCAGAAGCGCGTAGTGAACATGCACCATCTGGCTTCATTAGGCGTGATTGGCGAAGGTCACCAACTTTGTCTATGCTTACGACAGGTGTACTTCGGAAGTAGGGGTCTAGGTGTGTGTGTAGCGTTGCACATTTTCTAGATGGACCGTTAGAAAGTAAGTACTCTATTGAAGTTTATAATTATTAATTTCTTATAAGACAAATATTCCTGACAAATGCATGTGTCTCTTAAGGGGCGGAATATTCCGGAATATTTGTTCTCGACTTGATTGTGAAGCTGTTTTTCTTTATATAAAATGTTTTGCCAATCAGGTTGTTTATAGCTTAGCCCAAGCTTTCCGATCTATAGCAAACTTAGGTGAGTGGTGTTGTAATTTCCCTCCTTCTATTTTGGCCCTTCTGCGTTTGGCCGGTTAATATATCTGTTCCCTTTTTCAAAAAAAAAAATTCCACAAATGTAACCAAAATCAATCGTCTAATCTTTCTGAGATCTATTGCTGTTAGTATCCTTAAGAGTATTATTAAATAAATTGTTAGGTAAATATAATAATAAAAATTTTAAAATTGAATTAATCAAAATTGATTAATTAAGCATATTTTAATCTTACCTGATTAAATTTTAGTTTGATTTTTAAATTATTAATAATAATACACAATTTTAAATAAATAATTTATACTTAATTTAAATAATTGTTTATAAATATCAATTTTCTTTATCTTTAATTAACTATTACACAAGATTTTCATTAATATTCACTACTTCTTAGAAAGTTAAATTCACCATTTAAATCACCCTCTCGAGACAATATACTCTTTTATATTTGTTATTAAATTATACGTAAATCTTGTAGCGAAGTTTATAACAATATAATATTACGCACTTTTACTCGTAACTAATAGAGAGATTATTTTTAAATGACTTATATTAAAATATATATATAATGTAGTATATAGGTTATTATATATCATTACTTATTTATTTGAACAAATTATATACTAATAATTACGAATTTCTCTACTAATATAAAGAAGTGCCTTTAACATGTATCACTCTTTTCTTGAGCCTGGGTTTAGATCTTATGTCTCAATTACCCTGTTCTAATCTTGTTCCTGTCTCATAAACATAAAACAACGTCGTTTTGAAGTGAAAAATAAGATTAGAAGAGAGTATTTGGGACAGAGAGTTTGATGCTTCTTAGTCTCTCATATAAACAGATAATTATCGTTGTAATTTATAATATGTTAGAAGTTTAATTGCGGAGACTTGACAAAATATTCAAATGTGTTCATAAACATATTAATAAGTATGAATATAATTCTTCAAGATTACTGATGATTGTGTATATTTTTCCTATAAAAAGGTCATTGTAGATCAATAGACTATGGAGTATGGAGTGTCTCCTCGGGCCCATAAGATGTGCAACAACACGACAAAACTTAGCACGTTCCAATCGTGAACATGACTACGATATCATGCTATACTTGCACAAAAACAACCGTAGCTCCAAACATGCTGGGCGGACAAAATAATCTACTTCCTTTTCTACCCTAGGGCTACATGCATTCCACGCTGGGATAGAATATTATGGCTGACATTATAATACCATTGTAGTTTTTTTGACTTATTATCACAGTTTTAAAGTCACGTTCTCTGAATGTCGTTTTGTG
>JAOTBA010000004.1:28298397-28318050 GCA_025629845.1 Erythroxylum squamatum | reverse complement strand
TGGAAAAAAATTCATTATTGTAAATGTCTTACCAAAGTTTGTACCAATTTTAATTTGTCAGGGTATAATACTGAAATTGATCAATATTATATATTATTTTAGATTACTTTATAAAATAAAAAATTTTAAAATCAAGTTTTTTGTCATGATTAAATTAATAAAATAATTTTCAAATTTTCAAAATTAATATAAATTATGTATACAGTAAATTGTACACAACCTTGCTTAGTTGGATTGGTTGAATGCGTAAATCTTGATGTCCATAGTCCAGGAGTAAGAAGATTCAAACTACTTGAGATTATGTCTGAACCAACCTGATTAATCTGTAAAACGAAATATAATTTGGTTATAAAATTTTATTATGAATAAGTTAATAGTTTAAAATAATACAATATTATTTAAATTGAGTATTCCTGTAAATGCTCTGTATTCTGTAAAGTTGACACGTGGCAGTCTCATTCGTCGTTGGACCCACCACTATCCATCCCTCTCTTCCGTTGTTACTATAAAATTCAGAATGTAACCGATTCCGTAGGCTCAGCGATCACACTAAACAGAAAAAGCTCGAAATAACTGCTCCAGATAGTTCCATTCTCTCAAATTGACTCTGCTTCTGGATTGCTCGATCCTTGTAGAAGTACTTGTGACAGCAGAAATGACGACCAATGCAACTACGCCGATGAATACTACACTTAGCCAGCAGAGCACCAGCAAAGAGCGCGAATCGGAAGAGAACGCATTGACCGCCGATTACGAGGACGTTGGAAATCTAATAGCTCCGATCGATAAACTCGAAGATATCGTCATCACAACCGGAGAGGAAGAAGAAGATACGATTCTCACTCTGTGAGTAGTATATTCATTCTCAATACTCTGTTTTCTGTTTTTTTTTTCCACATTTTGTCTCCCGCGCAATATTTTGCCTCATGTTTTTGGTTCTCAGTTCTTATTACTAAGTGATCAAAGTTAATATCGATGCGAATTTCTTTTTTGAGTTTTCAAGTTATTAATGTTTCTCTCATCTATAAAAATTTGAAGGAAAGTGAAACTGTAAAGATTTTAAGAAAGGAAATCGGTGGAAAGAGAACAGGCGTTAGCTATGTGAAACTGTTGAAGCACAAGTAGTCAGGGAAACCATAAGTCAATCTAACATCTCTCGTATGTTTGTGCGCGCGTGCGAGTGTGTAGATTGTATGCGAAACTATTGAAGCACAAGGAGTCAGGGAAACCATACGTCAGTCTTAAGACCTCTGTGTATCTTTGTCAGCGCGAGAGATTGTGTGTACATTGTATGTGAAATTGTTGAAGCACAAGGAGTCGGGGAAACAACGCGTCAATCTAAGATCTCTGTGTAAGTTTGTGCTCCCGCGCTAGTGTCTACGTTCTATGCGAAATTGTTGACGCACAGGGAGTCAGGGAAACCATACTGTCAATCTAAGATCTGTATGTATATTATTTGTGGGCGCGCGCGAGTGTGTATGTTGTATCCGTTTCTTTATCAGGAAATCTTTTCTTTGACATCTGTTTGGCTAGTCGGGCTCTTGCATGTGGTTCTCGAACTGTTTTATTTTACTAATCTTAATTTTTTTTGTTTCTGTATTTTTATGCTTAATCGTTTTCATATTCAAGGAATTATTGCGATGATTTAGATCTGTAGATACCAGGACAGTGCCGCCAGTTCTTTGTTATCATTCCATGCTGTATTATTGGCTTAATGTCTGTTTCTCTGAATAGGTCAATTCTAGCAGCAATTTGGAAGTGATAAATCATGCGTGAGACATGCTTCTCATTTTGCGGATAAAGAGTTGAGGGATGACTTTCTCTGCATCGGAAGTGTTGATGTCGATCCTCACTCGCAGCCGGAGCATTTCGGTTGACAAAAATGTACTCCTTCGCTCGGTTAGCATTTGGATTATCATGCACTCTTTTAGTGATGCCATGACTAACAGTGAATGTATCTCAAACTAACAAACAAATTTTCTTCTTCTGCTTGTGATTTAAGAAAGAAGCTGTGAAGCTTCCCAGTCTGTTAGATCATTCGGCTATGTCCTGATGATGATTGTGATATAGGAAAGTGTTAAAACGTTATGTATGATCATTCGTTCAAGTCCTGATGATGACTGATATCATCATGTCTAAATTTTTCTTAGGAACAAATTTTACTGCTATATAGGGAAGTTTTAATCGTTACGTATGAGCATTCGACTATGTCCTGATGATGATTGATGTCATTATGTCTAAGTTTCTTCTTATGAACATGTTTTACTGTGATATAGGGAAGTTTTAAATCGTTATGTATGATCATTCAGTTATGTCCTGAGGATGATTGATATTATTATGTCTAAGTTTCTTCTTAGGAACATGTTTTACTGTGATATAGGGAAGTTCTAACTCGTTATGATCATTCGGCTATGCATTGACGATGATTATGGTTTGATTCACACGGTCAGTTTCTTTACAAGTTGGTCACGATTGTTCTGATCGGAAAAAGTTTACTTGGTTAGCCCTTTCGATGGTCCTGATTCTTAAACAGCTTCAAGCCATTGATAAGGTTGATCAGATTCTTAGGTAAGTTGAGTGCTCGCTGAAATAATTGCTAATATGGCTTTGAACAACGTAATTATTTATTTTTTCTATTTTTAAACTTCACGCAGGGCACTTGCTAGTGTGATATTGGCCGGAAATAATGCTTTGGTGGAGGAAAAATCGAGGTTTTCCGTTTTCATGGTTGCTAACTCTAGATTGTTGATTTGACGTTTTCTTAGTCGTTAATATTTTTAATCCCTCCTCAACGATTGGCAGTGGCGGCAACAAGTACCATGATAAGGGGATGAAGTTCTACTCTTAATTCCATCGCCAAATGGAACGGTAGTGGTCAGCCTAATTCCAACGGCATGGCATTTTGAAGACGTATTTCACATGAGTCAATCTACTTTGCTGGATTTGATTACTGGTATCGGGCTCATCCTAGATTTTTCCATTCGGCTATAGATTGAAAGTTAGGACGTAAGTTCTAATCATAGATATACCCTTAATGAATTGTTTCAACTCTGAGTTTAGATAGTGCTGTGTCTTCTTAGTTCTTACCGTTCTTGAATCTGACTTTGCATGATAATTGCCCCTGGTAACGTTGTTTTATTTGCTGAGTCACCTGAGGTCGACGCGTCTCTGAAATTTTGCGCTCTTTAAATAGGTCGGTGGTTCTGTCCTCTCAAGGTTTTCGAAGTTTGAGTCCAATCACGATTGAAAGGGCTGCGTTATGAAAAATGATAAAAATGATATCCAATTAAGTTTAATATTACTCATAAGATTTTTTATAATTTTTAAAAATGATTTATTGCATTTTTTTAATCTTCTAATCTTAGGAGATACATTTCTGTACGTGTCTTGATTCTTGTGCGAGCTGACTTAAAATATAATGTACATTTTGCTGATATAATTTTACCGACAGTGATTTAATGCTACGCTTCTAAAGAATAATATCTTGCTTTCGAATTCTCTTAGGCTTTTAAAACAATTCGAGTATTTATTAGCTTTAATTTCATATAATGCACGCATGCACATTCTAACACTTGTGCCAATGCTTTCATGTTAATTTTCTCTCTTTTCTCCCAATTCACTCAAACACTTCATAATTGGTACGTACATCAATGGTATGCTCGGAGTGATTATGTCCCAACATGTGTAGTATTGCACTCGAAAAAAGCGTGCAACAACCACAGGACAACACTTTGAAAACCTACATAGAAACTTAGGAATTAGGAAGACGCATCCTATGCTATCTTATCGCAAATAGACTACATTTATTTTTCTTATAAAACCTTTATAGAAATTCCGGTTGATATTTTGAAATTGGGAATAAATCTTGATAGAACTTCAGTATAAATTATATTTCACAATACTTGAAAGCTTTAGTTGTCTGTTTTAATGAAATACGTCAGTATTAAACTATATTTCAGAATAGTTGAAAGCTTTAGTTGTCTGTTTTAATGAAATACGTATATTAAAACAGACAACTAAAGCATTCAAGTATTCTGAAATATAGTTTATAGTTGTATTATTATTATTTTTTTTTTGAAAATAGTTTATAGTTGTATTATTGAACACTTTATAATTGAGAATACATTTTGATAGAACTTTGCATTCTTGAATACTGTTATTCTCAAAGCCAGAGAGTTATGTGCAAAAGAGTTGAAAGGATGTGATTTTAAGTTTTCTTTTTTTCTTTTTATAAAGGAAATAAAAGACTTGTTTGTCTTTAAATAATTTGACTGAAATAGATAAGTAATTCTTTTAGTATTAAGTAAATGACAATGAAATTTGAAATAAATTTAGTAGGTTGTTTATTTGCCAATATTAATTTCAAGATAAGATATTTGTGAGAAAATATGATCTTAAGAAATTTTTTAGTTTGAAGGACCTTCATTGACAAAATATTTATATTTATGATACATGGTGCATTATTTTTCAGCTTTATTATTCTAATCTACGGCATATTTATATCCTAGGTTTCATGAATTTAATCTGTTTTCCTTAAGAAAACAAAATATGCAATTGTATTCTACCTTTACCTATTATTAACAAAGAATCAAGTCAATTTATTATTATTATTTTTGCTTATGATAGGCATTGACAACTAAATATACTGAAAATTTATTTTTCTAATTTTCAGTTAAAACTTTTTTGAAGATCAAATATTTTCAAGAGCATATTTAACTAACAGCTAAAACATATGTTAAGAAATAAATACAAGTTTATATTCACTTATTTATTCTTTATTTTAAAGAAAGTATTTAAAAATTTCAAAATAATTTATTTAATCATCTATAAAATATTTAAAAAGTTCAAAACAATTTATTTAATTAATCTAGTTATTTTATTTTCAATTATTATGATTTCCAATGATTTTTATATCATCATTTTGATTAGTTTGGCTGAAAAAGAATATAAAATAAAAAGAATACAAAACAAAGTTACTAGTTGCGAGACGCTTGCTGATAAGTTTACCCTTTTATATTCATTTTAGGTGAATATTTTGTCTGCTTTATTATTCTAACTTTTGGATTTTCCACGTTATCTTAGGGTTTATAAAAACTTTTGCTCCAATTTTTAATTTTAATTTTTAAAATTCAGTTTATTTTCAATAAAATATTTAAAAATAAAATAAAATAACTTCATTTCTTAAAATTACGAATAACTAATGTTAAATAGTAAAAGATAGGATTTCCATTTCATGATTTTGATTAATTTGTTACAATATGTAAAGTTTCAAAACCTTTTTGAAAATTAAATTTGACAGCAAGTATTTTAATTTTGCAAATTTAAATTTATATCTAAAACAAGTAAAATTCTATCTTACTATAATAGAAATTAAATATAAAATAATACGATTTCGAATTAATTATGTTAAAAATTAAAATTAATAATTTATCAACTTAATATATTATCGTTTTCTAATTTTACAATCCATTTCCAATAAATATTTAAAAATAAAATGGCTAAAAAATTAAATTAATATCAAGTAGCGAAGAATTAAACTAAAGATTTTATTTCGTGAAATTGATTTAATTATGTATAGGAAAACAAGGTCTTAAAAGTAATTCAAAGTATTTTCATAATTATAATATATAATTTATCAACTTTTTTTGTTGTAAAATTTTGAATAAATTTTAAAATTAAATTAATATTAAGTTGTGAAGAATGAAACTAAGGATTTTTATTTGGTGAATTCGTTTTAATTCGTATTGGAAAACAAGTAAATTTTATCCTAAAATAAAAACAAAATTTTAAAAATAAAAATATAATTAAAAAATTAAAAAATATTATAACCTATTTTAATATTTTTACAAATTAAATATAAAATAATCTACTATATCCACTTAGTATATTATATTTACAAGGGCTTCTAAGGATTTTTATTCATAATTTTGATTTAATTGTGTTTAAAGTATTTGTTACAAATTAAAATTAATAAAAATTGAAGTAATTGTGTTAAAGAACACCTACAGTATGTAAAATATTAAATTTATAAAATTAAATTATTATCAAGTAGTGAATAACAAAACTAAAGTTTTTCACCTCGCAAATAACCAATATCTTAAAAATAAAAATAAAATTGTTTAAACTATTTTTAAACATTAACATGCAATTGAAGAGTCTAATCTATTAACTTCAATATATAATGTTATTTTAAATTTTAGAGTTTATTTTGAATAAATACTTAAAAAATTACATCAAAATTTACAAATAACCAAATGTTAAAAAGATACAGCTAAAGATTATGATTTTGGTTTTAACTTTGTATTAAAAAACATATCATAATATGTAGTGTTTTCAAAGTTAAATTTAAAAATTAAAATTTTACAAATAGCTAAAGAATGATATTGATGATTTTTAGTTCATAAAAAAAAGAAGAAGATGAATCTATATTAACAATGACTTTATTCTATTTCGTAACTTAATTATTTACTTATATACATATAAAAAGATGAATCTATAAAGAAGTAAGAAATTAAAGAGGAACGCTCAATTACCTTTTCTAATAAAAAGTTTTTCAAGTTACAAATCACTGATTAATCTTGTTTATCTATTAAAAACTATACATTTAATATAATAATAAAACTGGTTATGTAATAATAACTATAAATTTTTTAGTAGAAAACCATTAGACTTATTAATGATTATGAAGGATGAGAATAAATCTTATTGTTTAATTATTAGTAATAACTTTATTTATATGCTATAACAAGTTTTTTTTTTCTAATACAAAATCATGAAATAAAAATCCTTAAAAAGTCGTTAATTTAGTTCATTGTTTACTATTACAAAATTAAATCAGAAATAATTTTGAAATCTCTTTTAAAAATTATGATAAATAATCGACTTATACTTGTCCAACACACAATATAAATTAATAAAAAATGAAACCAAACAAGCCAGCGTAGTAATTCATAAAGGTCCCAAGTCCAAAATTTGAGGGCAAACTCCTAGCTCAAATTCCCTGTAACGGTTCAAAACTGGTGTCTGAAAATAAAAATCAACCGAAAACGTTTTCTACCAAATTGTAAAACACCCATTCAAGCAGAGCTCCAGTCCACCTTTCAATAGTAAGAACGAAAAATTTGTAATTTTCTCTACCGAAATTTTTTTAATAACAGAGAAATTAAAATTTTATCTTATTTTCCTGTGAGTTCTCTATTTTTGTCAATTGATAACTATTATTTGTTAATAATTTACTCTACTAGCACAAATTAAATCACAATCATATTTTTGATAGCGAATACCTCCATTATCAAAGACTGCTGATAGCTATTACATGAAAAAGTTTACAAGGGAATATAATTTCGACATGCGACTCAAATTGAGCCTTACAAAATTATACTATTTCAAATGCGTGAAAACGACACAAAATTTCCAATTTCTTTATTTAATAAAAAATTGTTTAAATGGAATTTTCCCACTTCATGTTCACTTAGACCTAACTCACTGAATTAAAAGAGCAATTATTTGAACTTGATTAGTTTAACAAAAAATAAATCCTTTACTTAGATTTTACCATTTAATAAGGCAAGTGACCCTCCCAATAGTTTCATTTTACCCTTTAAAGCAAAAGTGCGATGCAATAAAGTACAAGCTTAATGAGATGAGTGCAACACGACATATGCCTAAAAGTAAAAAGTAAAAGCATGCGTTAAAAGCCATAAGGTTTCATCATTACTTGGCAGAGATAAAAATTCTAAACAAGAGGAGAAAATAATATGCACTTACCACAAACCAAGCGATTGACAATCTTTGTCGGTACAAGAATGCCATTCCGATCTATGTTGACGAAGCAGGTTCAGTGTTTTCAGCCTCCGTTTTTGCTTCCTCTCCTCCTTCAGTTTTGCTCTCTTTTTCTTTTACGTCAGGTTTTTCATCCCCAACACTCAACTTTTCAAGGAGTCCAGCAGCATCTGTAGCGTCTTTTCCTTTCTCTTTCTTTCCCTGATCTTCAGCCACTCCCTGAATCGTCTCCCTGAAGGTTTTGCAATCTAAAAGAAAGCAATAAATGAACCTTGTGATGAGAAAGATTAGAAAAAGGCTATATGAGAGAAAAAGGCAGAAAGCATGGGAATGAGAAAAATCCTTAGCACAAGGTGCAGTAATAGAGATGATAAAGACTTTAATCTATCTCAGAACATGATTTGACAAATTGAAGTCGATAAGACAAATAACCACAAAAGAAATCTGTGACACTTGCTCTGGTACTGTAAGCCCACATAAGTACCAAGCAAACAGGTTGTAACGAATGTTCCACCTCAGGAAATTCTCCACAGAATTTCATTAGATGGGAAACGTATGACCAATCCACTAGGATAGCGACTTTGAATAGGAATAACAGGCACTCCTGATACTCTCTCTCATTTCCTTGATGCATGACAAGTGATGCTACCCTTTTTCTTAAACTTATTACACCTTACGTACGTTAGAGGAAGTATATACTTTACATGAGTACATATTCCCGCAAAAGCTTGAGAAAAAAACAAAGATCTACAAAATTTCATTGAACAAAAGCTGAAGATATCAGAGGGAAAAGTGAAAAAGAAACTCCATATGGCATGACCATACAGAGATACTACTAGATAGAGAAACTATGAAAGTCAAGGACATACTCTCAATCGAAGCAAATCTGATGCAGAAAAGCTCATCCTTCAATTCCCCATCAGCAAAATCAGTAGCATGCCACACGCATGATTTATCATTTGCATGATGCTCTTGCACATTTATTGATGGTAGAACTGAAATATGCACAGGCAGACATTAAGTCAACAATACAATGAAGTACGGAATTAAAAAAGAAGAAGAAGAAGAAGAACTGAACACAATGTTCTGGTAGTAACAAATCTGAATCATCACAATAGGTTCGATTATCTTAAGCGCACAAGATTAAGCATTAAAAAAATACAAAAACAAACGAGATCAAATATAGCAAAGTTAACATTTCTAGGAGCAGATTCAAGATCAGAAAAGAAGCAGCAAACAGAATTTATACCAAAGATTGTCATGATAAATTAACGGAAAACAACGTACTCACTCGCGCGCGCGTAAACACAAAACACATAGAGAGAGAAAAGAGAAGAGAGAGAGGGAGAGAGAGACCGAGATGGTTAGCGCATATCTTGAGAGTCTTAGACTGACGCATGACAAGTCGGACTTTCCCAGACTCCTTGTGCTTCAACAGCTTCACATTGCCAACGCCTCTCTCTTTCCACTGATTTCCTTCCTTATCAAATCGATACAGTTTCGCCTTCCTTTAAATTTTCAAAGAAGAGAAACGTTAAGAACTTGAAAAAAAAATTTTAAAAATCACATCAACATTAACCGAGCACTAAATGAAAACCTGCTGCGCGTGACACAAAACGTGAATCAAAACCCTAGAAAACAGAGTCTAGAGAACGAATATGCAGATACTACTCACAGATCAAGAATCGGATCTTCTTCTTCTTCTCCTGTGGTGACGGCGACCTCTTCTAGCTTGATGATTGGAGCGACTTGAGCACCAGTGTCCTCGTCATCGGCGGTCGGCGCGTTCTCTTCCTCTTCCCGCTCTTTACTCTTGTGCTCTGGCTCGTTAGATGTAGTTGTGGTTGCAGTGCTCGCCATTTCTGCACTTATTGGTCTTCAGTTCAGAGATCGAACAATCGAGAAATGCCGGGAAATTTGAGAGAGAAGATCTGTACAACAAGTTGCTTTAGGCTTTTTCTTAAGAGGCGGTTACTTTTTGAATTTTATAGCAACAATGGTCCAGTGAAAGAGAGAGAGAGGGAGAGTAGTGAATCCAACGACCAAAGGTAGTGCCACATGTCAACTTTATGTACTGAGAAATAACTTTTTTCGAAAGCGGAAGTGAAGAATACGACTGCTTGTTGACTTTTTTCAACAAACGTTTTATCTGCCCACAAATCTAATATTGACAGCATTTATAGGAATTATGAATTTTTAAATATTTAAAATCTAATGTTAAGTGACGAAGCATACTGTTTATTATATTATTATTTTAATAGATTTTTAATTTAAAAATTTAAATCTTAAAAACAATTTATATTGTTGGCAAGGAATCACGACTCACGAGAGCTACGAAGAACTAGCCAGGCTATTATTCCATGAGAAGGATAATTCATATTTCAGAGAGTTAGGAGTTCTACTTGATTCATGGGTTTAGAAAGGAGTTAAAAAGGTAAGGAACGAAAATTGAATAGTTAGTTTTTGATTATTATTATAGGGGTTATAATTTAATATTCTATTTTTGGAGAATTTTTTGTATTTTCTACTTAATAAAAGAATGAAACTTATTTTTTAATAATGGCTCTTTTTAAAAAAAAATTAATACTAATTAATTAATTAAAATATATAATTAATTAATTATATTATATTATAATTAATCAAAATATAATTAATTAATTAAAATATAACTAATTAAAATATAATTATTTATTAATTAAAATATTGTAATTAATTAATTAAAATATTATAATTAAAATATATTAAATTTTTATTTCTTAATTTTTTTTACAAAATAAAGACTAAATAGTAATAATAATCATTCCTTCCTCTTAATCGACCGATATAATTATAACGATAATATCTATTCTAATACCTCAATATATTCATTCCTATTCTTATTACAACCAACCACCCTTTAAAAACTACACAATTAAATAAATAATCTAATAATTATTATTACCATTTTTTATAAATTAATATTTTTATAAATAAAAATAAACCAATTAATTAAAAATAACTTTTCCAATCATATTTTAATTTTTAAATATAATTTAATCTTTATCTAAAACCAATTTTCTTGTCTTCCGGTTCTTACGAGTTCAAATTCAAGACCTAGAATAGCTCGCATTGACCGTTTTAAGTTTAATTTTAATTTTTTTAATTTATAAATCAACACCACGTTTTTTTATAATTACCGCAACGACGTCGTTTGGAAATTGCTAAGTTCATAAATATTTCTGAAGGGGGATTGTTGAAAGACGGTAATTGTGAGAATCATGCAGAGAAAATCCAGTTCTTGGATTAATGTCTAGATACTATAAATTCATCTCATAATCAACCAGGTACAGGGATGTGAACAAGGTAACCAAAACTGAACAATTGGGTAACATCTAAACCTTTCATTCCTGGGCTGTTGCACCATTTGTTGAATCGTCCATAGGCTCAGCTTCTGCCGACTCCTCAGCTTTCTCACCCTTCTTACCTGCAGAATACATGTGAATAGGCCTTAGGATTTAATCGACGCCGAAAATTAGTAAAAGTAGGATTCATGATGGCTATGTAAAAACGAAAGATTTCATCCAGTTCTCCGAGGTTACCTTTCTTCTTCTTTCCACCACCTTTCTTCTTTGTCTTAGTACCCAAAGCCAACCAGGCCTTGATCTCAGGATCATCTACGTTCTTGGTTGGCTGCAAGTCCTGCAGAGGATGTGAAGTGATCCGATCTGAGCCATTTGGCATTAACAATACCGTGAACTTGATATGAGCAACCAAATCACCTGCAAGATCATATATGTCCGTCATTAGTTCAAATACCAATCTTTTCAAGTCTAATAAAGATCATATCTTGAAGGAGCATCTTGCCAGGTTTTTCAAAAAGAACAGGATATGGTTGCAGAAGGTCATGATTCATGCATTCAACTAATCCCAACCGAGCCCTTTTCTCTTCCAAAGCCCTGAAGCATAGAAGATAATAGTAAATAAAATCCTGAACCATAAGTGACCAAAGAATATTAAAATATAATTTGGCAAACATAAACCTAGCGCTGAATGGCATTATGGGAAATTTCTGATTGATTTCACTGAAAATAAATCGAGAAGCTTTCATTTTCAAGTGATAGCTCCTGTCCACAGCCCTCTTGTAAATAGTAGTATGCTTCTCATCCAGCATTTTAGGCTGCAAAACAAATACAAAGGAAATTTAGTATATACAATGAAAAAATAGCATAAGAACATCATACAGATAACTCCTTAATTACCTTTCCCTCGCCTGTGCTTGTGACAATATCTATCGAATACACTTCATTTTCCTCAAATTCTGCATCATCAACTCTTGTTTCAGGGTTGGACACACTCAGTATCACCTTGTTTCCATCTATCACGAACTGCTTCATCTGGTGACTTAGTACACCTTCAACAATTTTACAGTCATATGCAGCAGCAACTTTCTGTATTGCTTCCATCACATCTTTGTTCTGCCAGAAAAAGACACTTAATGAGGAAATTATTCAACATGGTCAATTTAATAACACAAGGAAAAAGGTGAAGTCAAATGAAAGTCATCAATCACATAAGCATCATCACGAATGGTCAAACAAAGAAACTACAAAGATAATAACCAAAATGTATAAGGTACCAACAAGACTGGAATCATAAAACAGAATGAATAGGGGCAACAAGGAAAGGACAAAAACAAAATCCAACTGACCACCTTGGCAGAGTTGCCTTTCTTCACACTGCCAACATTGCAACTACCCCAGCGGTAATTTTTCATAACTAAATTAGACTTGAAAAGATAGCATACATTCATTTACGTCAAATGATGATTTGTTCATTACTCCTGGTGTACAGTCATTCATTTACGTCAAATGATGATTTGGGCCGCAATGAATGGCTGCACACCAGGAGTAATGAAACTGATACCAAACAAAGAACGTAGCTAAATAAATGTAGGCAACAGGGAAAAGAGGAAATCAATAGTATAATGATTGCCCCGGTAAAGTTGCCTTTTCAATCAGGGTATATGCAGTGTTTTTCTCCCAATTTTTCCTCAAATCACTATTTCAAATTTAAATTAGCCTCTTGACAGAAAGCAGAAAAATAGCTGACGCATTAAAATTAAAGATTTAATCTACAACCTAGAACAGTTAAAACTGCTACAGCAATCCCCCACACACGCTGTACATTGACACAAAAAAACATACCACAATCAGGAAATGTAATGTATATGTGTATGTATCAGGAATAATAACAAGTTTCACATGCTATCAGAGTAACTATGACAAAAAGCCTCACATGAGTATTAGCCCACAGCTCTACAGAAGTATTCATCATTTAGGGATACTGAATTTCGACAACACATCAAGATAAAAGTTATTTAGAAATAAAATGAAGGATACGACAAAACAGACAAGAAGACAATGAGACTCTATCAGTGTAACTATGACTACAAGGCTTCATTGGAGCTTAACCCTTAGCCAGTTATAGTTCTCCTCATATAGAGATAAATCACAGAAGATATGGGAGCACCTATTTCTCATCATCTAGGACATTCAAGAATAAGGTTACAGCAACAAATTATAGTACCCTTTCTTATTTAAGATCTATATCAATAAGAATGACATATGTATAACTCAATAGTAATTAGGCTCAAGATAGCAATAAATTGCTCGTCCATAACAACAACAATGATTCATTATCTGGGTAGTTATTTATAGTTTGAATTCCCCTATCAGGGTAACTATGACAAATGTACCACTTGGACTTGGTCCATAGCTTATGAATTCAGTTAATCATTTAGGGGACAAACTCAGAGATACTAAGGAGCTTCAATTGGTTAATCTTTAAGTACAGTGCAAACCCATACAACGCAGAACAGCAATAGATATAAACACATTCAGAAAGTATAGAAAGAAAATGGAAAGAAAAACATTCAACAATCAGCCCTAGAGATATATAATAAAAGCAGAAGAAACTACCTTCTTTCCAGGCCTTACTAGCCTCAAGGCAACTTCAGCAGCAGTATTTGCTGCTGCAATAACATCAGCAGCCCTACCTGTCACTGGCCCTCCTTGAAGAGCATGGGTGTGAGCTACAACAGCAATAAACCCATCTATGTGGCATCCCAAATCACTATGGGCAAGACAAATAAATCAATATGTAGCAATCAACAAGTTAATCTCCAAAAACTATGGCAAGGAAAGCTTACATTTTCACTATGTCACCTTCTTCCAATACTGACTCATCACTTGTGAGAGGAGCAAAATGGCAAACAGTATTTAGTTTTACCCAGATTCCCAAATCCCCAAAATACCATAGAAATCAAACCCTAAAATCACACATATGTAAAGTAACAACATCATATACACGAACACGAGCAAGCACTGAAAAGAAGAAGGGAAACGAGAATGGGTGTGGAAATAGGGGGTTATAGAGGCGTAATTGGGCTGGGGATTGGATTCGTGCTCAGAATCGATCTCTTCCTCTTCTTCAGATTGATCGCCGAAGAGGTTCTGCATCATTTGGTGCCTCTTCTCATCACTCCCATCTCTCTCCCCCCAGCGATTAATTGCGATGTGAGAGTCACTAGACAACCTAACGAGAAATGAGACCAAGAGAGAGCGGAGAGCAATGTTATGAATACCGTTTGTACGCTCGATATTAGATTGAGTTCTGGAACGGAACTGTATTGATATCGGTAACTACTAGGTACTATTTTGGAAAATTTTTTAAATTTATAAAATAGTTCCTAAAATTTTTAAAAATTATAAAATAGTCCATATTAATATATTATACAATTATACTGTATACTTTACTAGTTTACTGTTTACATCAATCATACTTTTAAAAATTTTAATAATAAATAATAATAACAATTAATATGAAATAATAATAATTTTTAAAAATTTTACATATAAATAATAACCACAATTAATATAAATAAAGATAATTATCATCATATAATTATAAAATTAAGAATAATACAAAGTATTTAAAATATTACAATAATACAAAAATATTTTTTAAATTTATAAAATTGTCCCTGAATTTTTTTAAAAATTACAAAATAGTCCATTGTCATATTGTAAAGTTGTAGATTATTTAATTTAGTTTTTTTGTTTATATCTTATTCATTTTAGTTTATATATATCTTTATTATATTTTAATTATTTCTATATATAATAATGATCTATATATAATATATATATATACATATATAACAATTATCTAAATATAATAATTAATTGTAAAATAATGAAAATAATTCCAATTTTTTAAAATTTCCGGTACCGGCCGGTACAGCCAAAATGGGCCGGTACTGACCGGTATTTTTCACCGGTACCACCTATACCCGTACCGGCACCGATTTCTGACTACCGGCCGGTACAGAACGGAATTCGAAACACTGGTTTTTCTTTCTTCATGTCTTGTTTTTAACTCTTCTATTACTAATAAATCTTCTTTTTTGCTCAAACAAAGCTAACACGAGCTAGGTAAACCAAGTCCAAAAGCACCAGCTAACAACTCAGGAAAGGAAGCCTAGCTAATCGAGTACATGAGAAAGATTAAAGATGAGAGAGGTCCTAAAGAGAAATCAAGTCATTTCTCACGCTGGAGGAGATGTTGTGAACCAGAATCAGCTATTCGATCTTTCAAAGAGTTAGTAGCGTGATTTGCTAAACGGGTTGACATTTGCTTTCAAAAACTTGTGCATTTGTTTCTAACCAGAGAGCATGTACCCCATAGTTGACGACCAATTTGAAAACAATTACGTCCCCCTTGTACTTGAATCTCACGTGCTCACTCCAGGAGATGAAGCTTGACCAAAAAGAGGCAATAAAAGAGAATTTACAAAGTCTGAGTGAGTCCTTCCGAAAGGAAGTAGAAAATCTATAACTATGTAAATGATGATTAATAAGGGAGTTGTTAGGTGCCATGTTTTTTGAAAAAATAAGGCATTAAATGCATCAGTCCCAGAGCTTTCTCAGTGCCAAGCTAAATAAAGCATCTTTGACATCTTGTTCGCAGAATGGATTCATAAGGGAGGCCGATTGAGAAGAAGAGATAGTCTCTAGAATGAAGGATTTAAGATCCTACAAAACTTTAGAGAAAGTCTTAGGAGTGCCTGGTAAATTCTTGAAATGGTTAAAACAATACCCTTAAACTCTAAGTATTTTCTGGAAGTAACCAAATCCACTATTAAGGAATTTATCATATTGGTGTTTCTTCAGTAGAGAATGCCATTATAGTTTAATTTGATATTTTTGTCACCCTCTTTAAGCCAATTGACCTTGCTTTTTGCCTTAGCAAGGAGTGGTGATTGTCTAAGCTATAAAGTAGTTACCAAGGGCTTCTCTTTCTTTAGCTCTGATGATAGAATCCTTAGAGTGAACTTCAGCCTGAGCTTGAAGGAAAGTAAAGGCTTTACCTTTACTTTAGTCTGAAAATGCAATGAATTTCTTATTTCTCTTCTTGCATGTACACTGTCGAGGGAGAATATATATACAAGTGTAATGACTACAGCTGTACAAGATCCATACGGTTACAATAGAAATAACAAAGGTACAGAGATGAGATTTCTTCTAGAATGTGTGTGTTATTCTTTTGCTGTTGGGCCTGTTGTTTTGTGGGTTGATGGACTAGTGGATGAGTCAACAGAGTGTTCTCTTACATCCCCCCACAAACACAAGCTTCGTGGGCTTTGAAGGTTGAGTTTGGCACACAAACTAAAGTGTTGGTCGAAGGACATAGGTTTAGTAAAGAGGTCAGCGAGTTGATCGTTTGAACAGATATAGTTGATCTTGAAGCTTCCAGCAGCGACACGATCTCGAAGGAAATGCACATCAATTTCAATGTGCTTCATTCGAGCGTGGAAGAGATCATTTTGTGACAAGGCACGAGCTCCATTATTGTCGCACCAGATGACGGGGCGATGAGAGGGTGAAAACCCTAATTTGGAGAGGAAAGACAATAGCCAAAGAATCTCGGTCGAGATGGTGGAGAGAGCTCGATATTCAGCTTCGGTACTGGAGCGAGTGACAACAGATTGCTTTTTGGAGCTCCAATGGACGAGATTACCACCCAGAAAGACACAGCCACCGGAGGTGAATTTTCGGTCGTCAATAGACCCAGCCCAGTCAGAGTCAAAAAAGGTATGGATTTGTAAGGGGAACGAAGAAGAACTGAAAACAGCTTGGTTTCAGTAGTACCACGTAAGTATTGAAGAACCCTCTTTAAGGCAACCCAGTGTAGTTGAAGGGGATTAGTCAAAAATTGACTTAATTTGTTGACAATGAAACAGATATCCGGTCCACTATGGCACAGGTATTGCAGACCACCAACAAGACTGCGATAATCGGACGGATTCGCAATTGGGTCACCATCAAAAGCAGAGAGCTTCTGACCAGAAGAGACAGGGGTGGAACACGGCTTACAGGTAAGCATATTGGCCCTCTGTAAAAGATCATAGATGTATTTTTGTTGAGATAGATACAAACCCGTAGGAGTGCGATGAACTTCAAAACCAAGAAAGTAGTGCAAAGGACCAAGAGTCTTTAGGGCAAATTTGTTCTGTAAACGTAGAATGAGCTGGTGAATGGCTTCTCTGTTGTTCCCAGTAATTAGTATGTCATCAACATAGATCAGAATGTATAGTTTGGTGTGATGTTGATGAAGATAGAAGAGGGATGTATCACATTTAGAGGGTGTAAAGCCCCATTGTTGAAGAGTTTGTTTGAGGGTGAAGAACTAGGCATGAGGAGCCTGTTTGAGCCCATATAGGGCTTTAGAAAGCTGACACACATGTGTAGGATAGGAGGAATTAACATACCCTTGGGGCTGATGAATGTAGACCTCATCATGTAGAACTCCATTAAGGAATGCATTATTAATGTCAATTTGTTGAATATCCCACCGAAAAGAGACTGCTAGGGATAGGATGACTTTAATGGTGGAGGATTTGACCACTGGGCTGAAGGTCTCAGTAAAATCCACACCAAGGTTTTGATTAAACCCCTTTGCCACCAACCGAGCCTTTGCTTTGTCAAAGGAGCCATCTGAGTGATACTTGACACGAAACACCCATTTAGTGCCCAAAACATTCATGCTAGGGTGATAAGGGACAAGAGTCCAGGTCTGATTTTGATGTAAAGCATGCATTTCATCATCCATAGCACCCTTCTAAATAGGATCCTGTAGGGCAATGGAAACAGAGGGGGGTTCGGTAATTGATGAGAGAGGAGCATGAAACAGTTTAGGTTTGAAAATGCCACTCTTGGAGTGAGTTTACATGGGATGAGTGTTTGTGAGGGGACCAGAAGGGACAATGTGGGATGGAAGAGGGGTAGGGGAAGAAGAAGATAGAGGGGTTGAGGAGCTGGGAGGACAAAGTAAAGGCGAATATAAATCAGAAGATAGAGGGGGAGAATTTACCTGTAATGGTGGTAAGTTTGGAGCAGCTTCTGAAGACCAATTCCTCGGCAGAGAACTGCTAACAGCAGGCTGTATAGAAGAGGAAGGGACTTTAAGAAGTGAGAGAGGTAGAGTAGAATGAGCTTTGTGAGATGGAGAAGGTGAAGGGGAATTGGTAGGAAAAAAGAGAGGGTAGGGATATTCGGATTCATTAAAAACAACATGACGAGAGATATAGATTTGTCCATGAGCATTGAGGCATTTGTAACCACGATGAAATAAACTATAGCCAAGAAAAACACACTTAGTAGTGTGAAAGTTGAATTTGTGAGAAGAGTAGGGTCTTAGGTAAGGAAAACAACTGCAGCCAAAAGGTTTTAAATGAGTATGGGCTGGCTGTTTGTGATAAAGGAGCTCATAGGGAGACTTGGAATGAGTAATGGGAGTGGGTAGTTGATTGATGAGGTAAGTGGCTGTGAGAAAAGCTTCTAACCAAAAGGAGAGAGGCATTGATGCATGAGAAAGTAGGGTGAGACCCATTTCTGTGATATGACGATGTTTCCTTTCAGAAACACCGTTTTGTTGATGTGTATAGGGACAGGATAGTCGAAGAGAGATGCCTTGGGCTGCAAGGTAAGGTAGAAAAGACTGATATTCCCTTCCATTATCAGTATGAAAAGCTTTTATCTTGTGATTAAATTGTAAATCCACATGTGATTTGAATTTTAGAAAGGTAGAAAAGGCTTCGGATTTAAGTTTTAGAGGATAGAGCCAAGTAAATCTAGTGTATGCATCAATAAAAATAATGTAATATCTATGGCCTTCTGTGGATAGAGTAGGGGAAGGACCCCATATGTCGGAATACACAATTTCAAAAGGTGCAGTAACATTAATTGAGTGAGTCTGAAAGGGAAGTTGGTGTAACTTTCCAACTTTACAGGCATCACAAAATTTAAGAGTGTGCATATCAATTTGAACATTCATAGATTTGGCAATCTTTGATAGAATAGATGAAGAAGGATGACCCATTGTAGCATGTAGCACATTTGCATATACTTTTGTAACATAGGCAGTAGGAGAAACAGAAACAAAGGAGGAAGGTGCAACAGATGATGCATGAGAGGCTTTAGGTACTGTCTTGAGGTGGTACAGCCCATCCTGCAGAGTTCCCTTTAGAAGAGTGGTCCCTGAAAGCTTGTCCTTAAACAAACAACCATTATCAGAAAATTCAACAACAACATTATTGTCTTTAGTAAGTTTAGAAATACTTAAAAGATTACGAGTTATAGAAGGCACATGTAAAATGTTTTTAAGATGTAAAGGTGGAGAAGAAGCATGGAATTTAAATGAAGATGAACCAGTGTTTGTGATAGGTAAAATGTTACCATTGCCTACTGTTAAATGTTCATTGCCAGTATATGGAGAATTGATGCTTAGGTTCTGAATATCAGGAGTGACATGATTGGTTGCTCCACTGTCAAC
>JAOTBA010000004.1:28230265-28244329 GCA_025629845.1 Erythroxylum squamatum | reverse complement strand
GTGCGATGGAGAGAGCTGTGAGAAGAGAGAAGAGAGGAGAGGACGGTTTTAATCCGGTTATCAAATAACCGGTTCGTTAGAAAATCAGCTGGTTATTTGACAAACCGGCCAGTTTTTATATTCAAGGGTTATTAACTAAAACCGAACTGGACACATGACCGGTTCAGACTATTTTCGGTCGAACCATTCCGGTCCGGTCCGGTTTTCAAACCATTGGAAAAATGAAATGACTTCAAATATTTATGTAAGTATAATTTAATTGGGTGAAATTAAAAAATTAAAACTACGATTGCTAGTAAACCTACAATTAATGCAAAAGTTAGTATCTCTTGTCCGAAAGTGCCTTGGATGAGCTTTTTGGATTAATAAACACTTTTCTCCGTCACAACAATTTTTAAAAGAAAAATAAGTATTTGATTGTAAAATAAAAAATAACTTTTTTAATAGATATAACATTTTTGCAGTTAAAATACGGCTTTTTAAGAAGCTCAAATTTGGAGCTTCTTAAAAAAGGCTCTCAAATAGTTTTTTTGGGTAGATTTTTTAATCAATTAATGAGCCTATTTTTAGTCACTTTTATTCTTATGTTTTACATACAATTCTCATAATACCTACAAACTCATTTTTACGTTTATCTTGTAAACTCATCTTCTTTAATCTCTTGCGTATTTAACTATTTACTCAATTTGAATATTTATTATTGGATTTATATAATATTATTTAGCTTTTTATATATTTTAATATTTATTTTTTATATTAGTTTTACTTATGTTATAATCCATAAATTTTTTTTGATTAGATATATTTTCATTTATGTTTCATATGGTTTAAAATTATATAATAATTAATATATTGTTATACTTTAAATAATATTTATATGCATAAATAATTTTTATTACAGAATAAAATATAGTTAAAATTAAAAGTTTCTTTGATTTTTATGTTATCAAACAGTCTACTGTATAAAGTTCTTTCAAAAAATCTTGTTTTTAAATGACATTTAAACAGTTAACTGACTTTTTAGAAAAGTTCTTCTAATAAAAGATCTACAGAAGAAAAAAACTCTAATTACAAAAACTTTTATGATATAAGCCTTTTTCTGAAAGGGGAAGAGAGATATAATTAAAGGCAGTGATCAGTAGGAGATAGGAAATTAGTTGGTACGGTTAACCGACATTTAGTAAGGCAAATGGTGAATTTAAGGTAGTCCAAAAATTTTATTTACAAATATAATGATAAATTAAAAAAGACTCTTAATTATAAAGACAACTAATATAATGATCTTATAGTTGAGAAGTGAATGATGACTTTTAAAAATATTAAGTTATAAGTTTTTTTTATATTTTTACCATATTGTTTTTTTACTGGTATCTTTATAAATCATATACAGGTTCATTAGATATATCATATATCCAATATTTTTTAATAAAATTTGAAATTAATTTTATAATTTTTATTTTAAGACCACATAAGTAAACAAGTAAGGGATACGGAAAATGGGGATTTCGGTGTTGTAGGGGATGATGCCATGTTGGGTAACTTGATGGTGACGGACTTGTTTCTTTCGAATGGAAGGGGATGGAATCTGGATATGTTGCTGGAATTCTTTTCTCCTGAGGATATTCGCACCATCCTGACCATTCCGGTGATGATTGCCATATTTGGCATTATTCCTGTGATGGTAGTTATACAACAAAGTCAGGTTACCAATTGACTTTGAATTATGCAGGCAGGGTGCATGAGAGAATGGAAGGTGATTTTTGGGGGAAGTTATGGAAACTGACCATGCCTCCTAAGCTTACAAATTTTATGTGGAGAGCTTTGAGAAGCATTTTACCCACGTGTTGCAAGCTGTTTCAGAGACATCTGAACATTAGCGTGGGTTGTGTCCATTGCGGGGAAGTGGAGAATGTTGACCATGCCCCATTGTTTTGTGAGAAGGCTCGTGCAGTGTGGTCTCGTTGGGGGGTGGCAGTTTGGTGCGTGTGGGGGTGGGTTTTAACCAGTGGTTTGCAGAAGTGTGTGAGAGGGAGCCGGCGGTATGGGTGGTTCAGTGGTGCTCACTCGCTTCGACACTATGGCAGGCACGTAATGATCGGATTTGGGTGGCCAAAAGGTACTCCTCTTTTGCTCTGTATCGTATGGCATTAGGCTATATTAATGATTGGCAATAAGCTAACATGAACCGACCCATGCACACCCGTGCAGTGGAGGGGAATGGGGTAGTGGCGGGGCTGGGAGATGAGACACAACTTGATTGGTTGTGCTTTGTTGATGGCGCAATATCTGGTCATTTTGTTGGGTGTTGTAGTTCAGATGTAGTTGAAGCTGTAGCGCTGTGGGAAGCGTTAACTTGGGCATTGCCTCTTTGTCATGGTCGATGGGCTTTTTACTCAGATGCCAAAAAAATAGTTTATGCTATTAATACTTTTAACGATACCTAAACTGAATTTGGTAGAGACAATTATTAAGTGCTAGACTGAGATCAAGGTCTGTTGGGTTCGTCGGCAAGCCAATGTCGAGGCTCATAACTTAGCAAGGGTCTCATATTTATATGCTAGCCGTTGTAGTTGAGCTTTCCCCTCGACATTCTGATTTAATGCTATTGAAATTGGCTTTGTTAATAAAAATGATTCTAAATACAAGACCTTGTTACAGCCAATCCTAATCTTTGTGAGCCATTTCCACTCAAACCATCTCTCATATTTCTTAAAACTTTTATTTTTATCCAATTAACTTCAATTTTATTAATTTTTTCATTATATATTTATTTTATCAAGATAATTAATTTGGCTCCATATTTTATCACCGTTATAATGTGGTAAGTTTTAATAATTATTTAAATTTAAAAATTGTAAAATTTATTAATTTATTAAATAAATGGAAGTGATAAGAGAACATTTTTAAAAATTTAAGTATTTTGTTACTTGTGAGATTCTTCTTGAGAAAAGGTTTAGCTTTTTTCTTTGTTGTTAAGATTATCAACATGGAGAAAAAAAAGAGATAATATTATTATAAACTCATTTTGTTACCTATCTACTTATTTTTAGTTTTTTCAACCAATACGTTTTGACTTTTGGGATTGATATACAATAACTTAATTTGTGGGTTTTAATTATTACTCGGAATTAAACCCCGGTCAAAAGAGAGCTATCAATTATACTTAACTTTTCTTTTATATTTTTTACAAAGAGATCACTTATGTGACTTAAATGGTAACCTTTCGATTGCAAATAGGGATATCAATCCCAACTCCCAACTCGTGTGGCTCGCGGCCAGGCAGGTCGAGATGAGTCGCCCCTTGGCCCTGCTCTACCATGGGTTGACCGCCCCGTCATATATATATTTTTAAGAAAAAGTAAAAAAACGACGTCATTTTTTAAGGAATAATCGAGGCACGGGCCTAGTCGATTTTGCCATCCTTATCGCAAAAACTACTTTTAGCAAATTGATGCATGAATGTTTTTCTACTCCCACAACAATTAACTAAGGAGGGCGGTTGGTTCGTATAGGGGAATAGTAATAAGAATGAGAATGAATATAGTAAGGGGTGAGAATGGATGTTATCATTATAATTATGATGGTTAGTTAAGAGAAAGAAATGATTACCATCAGCATTGATAGTGGTTGGTTTATATAAAATATTGAGAAATAAAAATTAATTACATTTTAATTAATTAATTTATTATATTTTAATTAATTACGTTGTAATTAATTAATTACAATATTTTAATTAATGAATGAACTATATTTTAATTAATTATATTATAACTAATTAATTAATTTTATTTTAATTAATTATAATGTAATTAATTAATTAATTGTAATATTTTAATTAATTATTTAATTACAATATTTTAATTAACGAATGAATTATACTTTAATTAATTATATTGTAATTAATTAATAAATAATAATATTAGTTCAATAATACCAATTAGAAAAAATCAAGCATTGCTTTGGGTCATAGCCTCATAGGGTAAGAATAAATAATGGTGATAAAGCTACTATATTAAAGAACAAATGATATTGAAAGAATGACTCTCATTTCTCTCGTAACGGAGAGGAATAAAGCAATATTCAAAAATTAAGAATAAAAATATAAACCATCCAATCATAACCTCCAACCGAATTTTATTTTTCATTAGGTACCTATTCTTGTCTCTTCGTACCGATCTAACAAGCATACAAGCGTACAAGCATCCAGATTCCTCTGTCCTCGTACTCATCGCTAAAGCACACCCTAACTTACAAGTTGACAGAAAGAAAGTTATTGCTTTTTTTAATATATAAATTTGACGGTGGTATACTAAGTTTAACTTACATGTTTTTTTTTTAACCTAACTTTTTGGACCAACAAAAGTTTGATTCTTCATCCTTAATTTTAAAAAGAATTGTAAAGTAAAGCACCAAATATTTCGAAAATAAGGTTTCCATTATACTTCTAATTACTAATAAATATTATTTTTTATTGTGAAGAAATATTTTCTTTATTATAGTAAATTTATAGTTTTTTAAATTAAATATATAGTTATTAACTATCAAATGAAATTTTTAGCTAAAATTAAAAATAAGTGAAACTATACGATTTAATTCTTTTTTAATTTAGTTTAGGTTAAATTTATACAACTCAAATTTTGATTTGATTTGGTTGATACAATCTGACTTTACGTCAATTAAGGTAGAAACAAATTGTCTTGAGTTGATATAGAGGTTCCTTAAATAAAGAACTGGCATCAATGAGTTAAGAGTGATACTGGAAGAATACAAATAAACAGTATGTATTTTTCAATCCTTTATGTTTAAATGGATTCCAAGGCATATAAATATGGTAGCCTACTTGTTGAGACATGTCACCTGTTTTTTTTGTTAGATACTCTAAGCTGTGATGCTATTTTGTCTCAATAAATAAATACTTTTTTTAAAAAAAAAGAAATGAATTTCATACATCTTAACAAATTATCACTTTATTGATTAAGTAAAAGGTATATAATAATTACATATTTTAAATAAGTTATTTAATGAATCAATATAAGGAATTGATTGGAGATTAATTTGTTTATTAACTATAAAGTGAGATTAGGAGGGGTAATGGAAAATGAAGAGACCGTAAAACGTTATATGTGTTTTGGATTACAGTTTAAGCCTATAAATATCTGAAGAAAACGCACCTGAATCGAGTAAAGTAGAAACAGAGCTCTCTCAGCTCTCGATTTAAGCTGTGTAGTGAAGGCAGGTGGCTTTTCGTTTCTCCCTGTAGAGAGCTCAGTGATACTCTGTTGAGAGAGTGAGATTTGAGGAGAGATAAGTGATGGACGCGTACTCGTTGCATCTAGCTATGGCTGCTCTGGTCGGAGCTTCGCTGGTGGCTGTTTCGGCGTATTATATGCACCGGAAAACCCTAACGCAGCTTTTGGAGTTTGCGAAGACGGTGGAGAGAGAGAGGGAGAGGGAGGAGAACTCCGACGGTGACTCGCCGACACCGCAGCATTTGAAGAAGCGGAGGAGTCAGGCTGGGGGTCGGAGAAAGGGGAACGGTTACTATCGGCGCAGCGCGGCGTCTCTCCCCGACGTGACCACCATTTCAGGCGGAGGGATTGACGGAGAGGAGAAGTGTAACGGCCCGTTGTGCGTCGACGGTATTCCGCCTGGGTTGCCGAGGTTGCACATTCTGCCCGAAGGTATGATCGTTTTGGACTTTTCGCCGGAATGATAAAACTCGGCTTGAAATTGACGGCCTTGATGTTTGTGTTCGAATAATGTGGTCAAATAGCTGCGTATGAATGAATTGATTTTAGAATTGTTGATCGCTCAGTGACGTAGTCAAATTAGCTAAATGCAGAGAAATGCTTTCAGGAATATCACTAATAGCGAATATATGACATGTGCTTGAGTTTTTACGCATATGGTTCTTGTCGTTAGTGCTCGTCGATATAATGGCTGTGACAACGGAGGACTGGAAGTTCTGTGCCAGCTTAAACTTCATGGGTTTTTCATGATTCTGGAGTTCTGCTATTCGATATAAGTCATGCGCAAATCGCTGGATGGAAAATTCGATCTAATTTTGAAATATATGTAAGTTTAAGTATATGATGAGGAGCGGCAGACATATTTGACTCTTGGCATGAATTGTTGCTGGTTAACTGACTAAACTTTTTTGTCGTAAATACTGCCTTCTTCCACTTCTATTTTTTTCATTTCTTTTGAGGGGACAAGAAGATCTCTAAAGGGTTGCAATGTTAGGAAGAAAGGAAAAACAATGATTATACGCTCCAAAACTAAGCAAAGCAACGCTATCTTATATTGGGAAGAGAGGACATATGGTCTAACTTTTCTGTTTAAGATTGCAAGAACTAAAAACTGAAGGTACAGGTGTAACAAAAGTTATATAAGAATCCTCAGGTAGCGACTAACTGAATATTTTGGATTGTTTCTTTCCGTAACAAATACAGGAGTTCTGCTTTTTCTTTTTTAGTTAATTATACTTTGCTTTAAATTTCCCGATTGCTCCTGTCTGTCTTTTTAAACAAATTGGTTCTCCAATGCTTTTCTTGCAGAGAACAGCTCTAAATTTTTAATTTTGGTTGTTTATATAATAATTACATTTTCTTGCTTTGGTGGTTGCCTTTGATTAAATCAAACATTTGTTTGCAGGCAAATCTGCTGCCCATACCAAGAGAGGCGGAAATCCTATTAGACCAACTTCTCCAAAGTCTCCTGTCGCCAGTGCTAGTGCGTTTGAGAGTGTTGAAGGATCAGATGAAGAAGACAATATGACTGACAATGCTAAACTAGAAACATCATATCTTCGTACCAATGGAAATGTTGTAAGTTTATGTACCTTTATCTTGATGTCAGTACTCAATTTGGCAAGAGTTGTTTAGCGTAAAAATTTATGCTGCAATTTTTGAGGACATATGGGATTCCTTTTGGCTTGGAATATCTAGGTTCTGGAGCATATTAACACCAATGGAGAACAAATATCCCTAACTGCTTCAAGCATGATTCGCTCCCACAGTGTCTCTGGTGACCTTCATGGTGTTCAACCTGATCCAATCGCAGCTGATATTCTGCGGAAAGAACCTGAGCATGAGACATTTGCTCGACTTAAAGTTACCCCTAATGGTATTTATTGCCTTCCATCTCTGTTTGGTACACCCTCTTCTGTCAAAAGCTTGTAAGGGTGTGTACTTCAAGGGCAAAGCTGGATTTATTTTTCTAGTAGCCACATTTAACCAATGTGATTATTAAATAGGTGGAAAATAACAAATTTAAGCAACAAACAGTAATTAAATTTAGAGGGAAACATTCTAGGTGGAAAATAACAAATTTAAGCAACAAACAGTAATTAAATTTAGAGGGAAACAGAAAGTTTTATTGTTTTTTTAAGCGAATAGTCTTGAATGTGTCAGTACATACACTTCCAGATTTCATTCTCCATTTTCTCAAAACTTTTTTTTCCCAATTAATAGCAGTCTTATTATTTCTATTTAAAGTGCTCAATTTTTAATGTTTGATTCTGATGCTGAATTTAACATTAAAATTTTCTTGCATTTTTCTTTTTTGGTATAATTTTGTACCAGAGGTGCCATCACCCGACGAAGCAGAGGTTTATATAGTTCTTCAAGAATGCCTTGAATTGAGGAAGAGATACCTGTTTAGGGAAGCCATCGTTCCATGGGAGAAAGAAGTCATTTCTGATCCTAGCACGCCCAAACCAAATCCAGCACCATTTGCTTTTACACCTGAGGGAAAGTCTGATGTGAGTTGTTCATCTTATTGATTCTGTTATTTATGTACTCATTGGTATCATGTCTTGTTTTTACCTTTTCATTTTCCATTTCTTCTTCAGCATTATTTTGAGATGCAAGATGGGGTCATTCATGTCTACCCAAATAAAGACTGTAAGCCACTCAGTCACCTTGTTTTTTCATGCTTGAATGTTACTTCAAAGTTATTTTATGTTTGCATTTTCTTATTTGGCCTTCTTTTCTAGCCAAGGAAGAACTTTTTCCTGTTGCTGATGCAACAACCTTCTTCACTGATTTGCATCACATACTTCGAGTTATTGCGGTTGGGAACATCAGAACATTGTGCCATCATCGTTTGAATCTTTTGGAACAAGTAAGAACTTTCCCTGACAATTCAAACTTACTATGTGGCAATTTAGTTTCTTACAAGCAACAGCCTTTGACGTCACGGTTTCTTGGAAACTTTCAGAAATTCAACCTTCATTTGATGCTTAATGCTGATAGAGAGTTCCTTGCCCAGAAAAGTGCTCCGCATCGTGACTTTTATAATGTCAGAAAAGTTGATACGCATGTTCATCACTCTGCATGCATGAATCAGAAACATCTTTTGAGATTTATTAAGTCGAAATTGAGGAAAGAGCCTGATGAGGTATGTGATGGTTTTCACGCTCATGCCAATTGCCAAGTGCTTTTCTTTTCCTTTTTCTTCTGAAGCTATTCTTTTCTTTTATTTGGCCCCATGGGAGGGTGGGTGTTTGATTGTGGCAATAGGATGCTGTTCCCCTTTTGATTCTTCTTAGGGAATATAGCTGACAAAGCAAATTCACTACCGTTCTTATTTCTCATAGAAAAATGTTTGTGCATGTGAGCAGAAATGAACCTATACTAAAATGTTTTGTTCTTGCAAATTATTCATGGTTTATTTGCTAATGCTTTTAGATGTTATGGAATGACTTTCAGGTTGTCATATTTCGAGATGGAACATACTTGACTTTGAAAGAAGTGTTTGAAAGCCTGGATTTGACTGGGTATATGATTTTGATATTGCTATTTTCTTCAATTATTTGGAAAGCGGATATGTTCAAATTGACTGTTGCTTAAACAGGTATGATCTTAATGTTGACCTTTTGGACGTTCATGCGGACAAGAGCACTTTCCATCGCTTTGATAAGTTCAACCTTAAGTACAATCCTTGTGGACAAAGTAGGCTCAGGGAAATTTTCCTTAAGCAGGATAATCTTATCCAAGGTACATTTTATTTTATTTTACTTCTACTTGCATGTGCCATTTGGGTTGGGAGTGTGTGCGGAGGATGAGGGAAGGAGGGGATTGAAGTTCCAACCGTTCTATGGTGATCTTTATTTGCAATTTTCAATTTTCCCAATAATGGGGTTTCAGTTCTTTCTCTATTTATCCTTTCCGGATAAGTTGTTGAGCATTGTTTCTAGACTGCATCCTGCTTCTCTTTATTTTCTATACCGTTAGTTGGGCCATGGTAATTATCCTCTAGTGCTGAATTACTTTTTAACTTTGAACTTATTTTTAATAGCTACTTATATGGTTTGCTTCACCTCTCCTATTATGTAAACTTGCTTCTTGTTGAGCAGGTCGTTTTCTTGGTGAGCTAACAAAACAAGTGTTTACTGATCTCGCTACCAGTAAATATCAGGTGCTGCCTTTTTCTTCTTAGTCTTTGTAGATGAACTTGGCTACATGGAAACAGAATGCTGTATTGCAACTCTTTGAGTACCTTGATTATAGAAGCCTGGGTTGATTGTGTTTTCTTGCTGACGGAGTTAGCTAATTTTCTATTCATGATAGTCCAGTTTAATGTGGGTTCAGATCAACTAACTGACCCGGGGCTTAGGGAAAAAGACATTTAAGATTCGAGAATTTGAATTAGTGGATTAATGGGTTTGTATATTATTGTTGCCCATGTATTGTTGAAATGTTGGTGGCTACAAAATGCTATTATACAACTCAACTCATAGTTGGGACAATGTGTATAGTCCTTGATTATAAGGTGCTCATCTTTTTTGTTGTGGCGCTAACCATGGCGCCTTTCTCATGTATTTGAATATCCTTTTTTCTTAATCAACATAGAGGTCCTAGCTTCGCATTCATATGAACATTTACCATAGTCCTCTTACAAAAGTTTGATGTTACTGAAGTGTATAATTACTTATTTATGGAATGCGAGTGAACTCATATGTCCCTATAAATTTTTTACAATGGATTATTTATGTTGGGCACATTCAAATGTAGATGGCAGAATACCGCCTATCAATATATGGTAGGAAGCAAAGTGAATGGGATCAACTAGCTAGCTGGATAGTGAATAACGAATTGTACAGTGAAAATGTTGTTTGGTTAATTCAGGTATGACAGCAATTCTGCTTCAAGCTCTATTGAAATTTATTATGTAATCATATGTGGAAGGAAAGAATTCTTTTGTATATTATGTTCTCTATGCTTGTGTGGTCATGTGTATACATATATAATTGTGTAGGCATGTCTATATTTCTAACATATGCTATTATTATCATTGTTTTGTACTTGTTATGATGTGAAGAGATCTAAGATTTTTATTACCGCTACTGAATTTCAGTTTTAGCTCAAAGGAATTTTCAAAACATAAATTCTATTCTATTTCATTTCTTGGTCATAATGTTTAATTCTTATTCCCTGTTGAACATTTATAAACACTCTATTCCCCATAGATGTTACTGAATATGTAGTCAATAAGGAGCTTCATAGCTGATCATCATTTATATATGTATTTTATTATTTCAGATTCCAAGATTGTATAATATATACAAGGATATGGGGATCGTGACATCATTTCAGAATATTCTTGACAATATCTTCATCCCTCTTTTTGAGGTTACTGTGGATCCAGATTCACATCCTCAGTTGCATGTCTTCTTGAAACAGGTTTGCCCATTTCTTCTTTGCTCATAGGGATCTAGCTTTTGTTTCTCCATCTCAGCGCCCTGTAAGATGATGTCTTTAAGCTGAATGTGGAGAACTAGCCTAATTTATGAGATTTAACTGATAAAGGAGATCAAGAAGCCTGCAAAAGTTTCACACTGTTCTTGCCTGACTTGATAACAAGGTCCCCAAAGATTATGAATTGATTAACCCAGGCCTGGGGCAACATATGAGAAGTAAATCTAGTCATCTAATTCTTAAAGCAAGTTATGTTGTGTATTTTAGTTTCAGGACTCTTAAGAAGAGTCTGCTCCTGCTTCTCTTTTCCTGCTTCTTCCCTTGTTATTGAAGAAATTTTTTTTAGGTTCCTTGGTGCTTCTGATTAATTGACGCTTCTGTACATGGTCACCTGATCCTTTATTTCTTTGATAATCAGGTCGTTGGCCTGGATTTGGTTGATGATGAAAGCAAGCCTGAACGACGCCCCACAAAGCACATGCCTACACCAGCACAATGGACTAATGTGTTTAACCCTGCCTTTTCATATTATGCGTATTACTGCTATGCCAATCTCTACACACTGAATAAGGTCTGTAGTTTCTATTTCAAGAATAGTTACCCCATTTTGTAAGTTGTGTTTGCAGATGCTCGGTTGCATTCTCTTATATATTTGGTTTTTCTGTGAAGTTTGAACACATTTTGTCTTTTACTCATGTTGCCATTCACGTTAAACAGTATTCATATTCCAGTTTGTGGTTTTGATGTAGTAAGCAAGGACTTCTTTCATATTAGATAGAGTATCACATGGATTTATGAGTGTGGCTTTGTAGCTTTTGTCTTAAATATGACTAATATTTTCTACATTGTTGGTTAACTGTATCTCTTTTTTCCTGAATTGTTGATCAATGGGGTGATTGCTGCTTGCCAATGGCTGACACTCGATATTTCTATTGCTTACGTTTGACAATCTTGCTTTTCAGCTACGAGAGTCAAAGGGCATGACAACCATAAAGTTTCGTCCACATTCTGGAGAGGTACTCTGAGTTTGTTCTACTTCATGCAAGTTTTTGTTTTTCTGGCTGGCTAACTTTTGATTTTCAGGCTGGTGATATTGACCACCTTGCTGCAACTTTTCTCACGGCTCATAACATTGCACATGGAATCAATTTGAGAAAATCACCAGTACTTCAGTATTTGTACTATTTGGCCCAGGTGAAGAAAGTTTCACTTTCCAGTCTCATCGTTGACACTTAGTGATTCGAATACTGAGTGGTATCTTGTTGTCTTTGGTACCGATGTTCTTTGTATCAGATTGGTTTGGCCATGTCACCTCTGAGCAACAATTCCTTGTTTTTGGACTATCATCGGAACCCGTTCCCTATGTTTTTTTTGCGGGGACTCAATGTTTCCCTTTCTACAGATGACCCACTTCAAATCCACCTTACAAAAGAACCTCTGGTCGAGGAATACAGCATAGCTGCTTCAGTGAGCTCCGTTATCTCCCTGAAACTAAATATTCCCAATGTTCTTAACTTCTAACTTATGCTGGCCTTTCTTAACAGGTGTGGAAGTTGAGTTCCTGTGATCTATCTGAGATTGCTCGGAATTCAGTCTATCAATCAGGTTTCTCACATGCTTTAAAGGTTTGTTCATTAGTTCCTCTTGGATAAAGGATGTAGAATTTTCCAAATACGAAGAGTTATTTTCTGGATAATTAATCTTCTTTTTTTATGTGTGCACTTGAATTCCATGTTGCAGTCTCATTGGATTGGAAAACAGTACTACAAGAGAGGTCCAGATGGAAATGATATTCGTAAAACAAATGTTCCTCACATACGGTTGGAATTTCGTGACACAGTAAGGGCCTGATTTCTGACAATCTGTTCAATACCTTAATTAGAGAGCTTCCAATTAGATCAATTGAAAATTTGTGAATTTGTTTTTTCATTGATACCTCGTCCAAGAATATCATGAGTTATTTGCATAGGTAATATTTAGAGAATTTGATCCTATCAGAGACTGATATTTCTGTCTCTACACTTTTTATATATGTACTCCTTGCATGCACCGCTCCAGTGTTTTTTTCACCCTTTTCTTTTCGTCGTTCTCCTCACTATCTTCACTGTACTATGCTGTGACTTCATGTTAACTTACAAGATTTACCGTGGTGTAAGGCAGTGACTCACAGTCGTCAATTGGAACTCATTCTATTATTGTATTGCTCTTTCCAATGATATCAACGACTAAGCAACCAGAACGTGTTTTCTTGTAGATCTGGAGAGATGAGATGCGGCAAGTTTATCTCGGCAAGGCCATCATCCCTGATGTAGTGGACTAGTAACAGAATATCCTATGCAGTTTGCAATACTAGTATAAAGGTACTGCCATTTCCCACTTCCTTGACTCCTTTTTCTTATGGAGCAGGTTTCATCTAATTGCAGGCAGTAAATATTTTTTCTGGTGTATAGATGAGAGAGATTGTATAGTTCTGCAATTCAAACCGAGAACCAAGCCTAAGCACGCAATCAACCTCTCCAGAGACATGCAACATGCCGGATGGAGTCTGGAGTGTATAATTCAAACCCGAACCTCAGCTGCAGCACAGCAGTTAAAAAGCCACCCTACTGCAGAAGCTATAGCTCAGTTAGGGCTGATGCAATACACAATAGAGTATGAAGTTTTATCAAGTGGCCCTTCATCAAAGACGCACAGGACCATGGAAGAGTATGTTCTTCCTTTTATATCTGTTTTTTCAGATGAATGTTTCGTCAAATTTTGACAAGCACCGTGAATCCGTAATTCCCTGATTGTCTAGTTTCTTGAATTACATCCGGGAATATTTTCCTTAAACAAGACAATAAATTAGTTGGATGTAACAGATTTCCTCTAAACATAGAACTCCGATGTTCGTCTATAAATAATTTTGCAGTTGAGGTATAAAACTCATGAGTGGGTTTGAGCAAGGTCTGTCTGTAGAAATCACTAATGTCATTGTTGTTGCTGCTCAATAGACACATTTTCCTTCTCCTAGCTCGAGTGAAGGAGAAGTAATTATTATTACATTTCTCAATGAAATTGCACTAGGGAGACCTCTTCCCTGTGGCAGTGTTCACAAGTAATGATTATTACATTTCTCAAACAAAACAAAAACTATCAGCTACAGGGCTACAATATGTGCTGCCCAAACTAGAGAAATCGTAGAACTGGGACCAGTCCAATAAGGCACTCTTGATTCTAATGGTGAAATGAGGAAATGGTAACAATTGGGCATTTACTTCTTGGGTTTGTATTGTTTTATCTCTTTAATAATACCATCAGTAAGTGAGTCAACGTCGTTGTTCTTGCCAAAAAATTTCACAAATTGCATATCAGGTCCCATCAA
>JAOTBA010000004.1:28204084-28215726 GCA_025629845.1 Erythroxylum squamatum | reverse complement strand
ATGTTGTGTTTAAGTGTGGGGGAGGATTTAGGTTAGTTTTTGCATTAACTTTTCAGGTTTTAGCTGGTTATTGGTTCAGATATTTTCTTGATCTTCGTGCTTTAATGTACCGCACCTTTACTCTTGCTCAAACTTGAAGGTTTTCACTTGGACTTGCATGCTTTATTCTAAAAACCTATAAACATTGAAAAAAAATTTCAAAAAAACATTCAAAAAGATTTTTTTAAGCTTCAGTCAAAAACTTGAATCTCACAATGATATGGTAAGGTCTACTGTTTATATATTTTAGATAACAAGTCTTACTTGTTATATGAAAACGTGATTATTTTTATTTAAAAATTATAAAATAATATTATATTAATATTTATGTGATATTTAACTAACGAGAAGTTAATATTGTTAAATTTTTTATTTACTCGTAGTATGCTATGATTGTTTCGAAAATATTAGAGTTTAATAAAAATGTTTTGAAAAAATAGGGTATATTTTATGAGATTAAATTCTCTCTACCCATAATCCTATGTTAGCTCTGTTCCAGATGATTCCATCCACATAATCAGGGACGGATCCAGAATTTTTTTTGAGTTGGGGCAAAATTTCACTGGAGGTAAAAAAAAAAATTTGTGGGGGCAAAATTTTAATGAGAGCACAATTTTAATTCTTTTATTAGTTAAAAATTTAAAATAATAATTTTTTCATGTACAATTTTTTGGAGCTAGTGGGGGCAAGTGCCCCCACTAACTTCCACTGTGACTCCGTCCCTGCACATAATATGTGAGACTTAGAAAAATATGTGGATGAGATGGTCTGAAACAGATTAGTTACGAGTTATAAGTACAAAAGATTTTATCCCTGTTTTGTATTCTATTGTAAATGTCCAGGTTCAAAAATAATTTTAACTAATTTTTTAAAATTAAAAATGTATATTTAATCATTTGGTTGCTAAAAATCCACTATACTCGAAGTCGAACCTGAGCATAAAGCTCGAACCCAATTGAGTTTCAAACCAAAATCGAATCTAGGTGGACCCGACCCGTTTCAAACCTTTTTCTTCCTTTTGGATTTGTAATTTAGGAAATTTGTACCCATTAAACAAGCCCACTAAACACAAACATAAAACCAGACCACGCTCATGTGTCAGAAATCGATCATCTTTGACCTGTGTTCTCCTTTTTTCCTTATCATTTGTCTACAATGGCTACTCTTAATTTCCCTCCCCCACATACCTCCACTTCTCTTCGCTCAGTCTCTTCACATTCTTCCCAGAATCCCCCGAAATTCTGGTCCTATGCACTCCCTAAACCCTCCATCCCTTTCCCTTCTCTTCCCTTAAAACCTCGTAGTACGATCAGACATCGCATTCTAGTCGTCGCGGGAGCCGTCAGGACCCTCTCGGAAACTGACTTGGTTCCCGTTCCGTCGACGCCGGAGGACCTCTCTGCAAAGTTTCCGTCAGATTGCGGTGTCTACGCCGTTTATGATGGGAGTAACGATCTTCAGTTCATTGGCATCACCAGGAACATCGCGGCTAGCGTTTTGAATCACCTGAAGTCGGTACCGGAGCTGTGCAGCTCCGTTAAGGTGAATTTTTTCACTTTAGTACCTTTATTTACTATATCTACGAACTTTCCCTGATTCATTGTCTTCATTTCATTGTACTCTACATGGCATAGCATTTCTGGGCTTTGGATTATATGGTATATAGGGTTAAACGAAAGTGCCTTTTACTAGTGAATATGAATTGTAGTTGGAATTTGAGATACTTGGTATTATGAAAATTTGCTGCTTGGTACCACCAAATACTTGATTTATGAGAAGAAAAAGCTGCTTTGTTAGTTGAACACTTTCTCATAGGGGCGAGGAAAGGTTGGTAGATCGAACATAAAGTTAGTAACTTTTGGTCCTTTTGCTTAATAAAATATCTTCTCTTAGACTTTGATTAGAAAATAATTACGAAATACATGCGGTGCAATGCGAAGTAAACATCACATTTGTAATAGTTAAATATTGCTTATATGACGATTCATCTAAGTTCTTAAATTTAGACCGAACTAATTAAATCTGAATCAAACTAATAATTTATTATAATTATCTTAAATTATTAGCCTAGCATATCAGCGAGATTTATACTGATTGTTGTTATTAAATTATTAATTTAAGTTGAACTTAATTAGTTTCGAGTATGAGTTTAAAAGTTATGTTAAGTTATTATATTAGTAACATATGATTAGTGCACATTTGATGTTCATATTATATTTGTTTTATTGTTATTTTTCGACTAAAGTATAAAAGAAAGTTTTTTTAGAAAACTGAAAATTAGAAATAGTTTTGTCGAAAATTTTAAAGTTCACGGAATGTTTCTAAAATTTCTTAAACTATAGACAAGTTTATGTCTTTTATCCAAAAAATTAAAGTTACTAATTTTTTAATTTTGATTTATAAATAGATATAAGACAACCCTTAATCGTTGTTTCCTTTGAAAATCACTTTCAAAGTTTGATCTTTTACTTCGTGACACATATATGAAGTTGGAACAAGTAGATATAGAGTAATTATGAACATGGAATTAACCGGAATGTGTGAAGAAATCCACACTTGATTGTTGATAGCCTAAAGTACTTACTTGCACCACTGTCTTGAACAGCCAAGATTGTGTAGTTGATGTGGAGTTTCAGAACATAGAGGTGAGGTTAGTGTTGAGGCCGTTCTGGCATAGTAGTTGGTGGTTGGTAGCAGGATTGTTAACTTTGATCGCATTGCAGGCTGCAGCTCGCAGCCGGAATTGCTAGTAATTTTCTGTCAGCCATACAGCTGTGAATTCATTCCTGGGCATTGTACACACGGTTGGTCACCCCATGGAAGCTGGCCATGTTCAAAGTCGTTACCTTAACCACTCTTAATCATGTTTAATGTTGCCAAATACCGTTTTAGAACCCTGTGTTTGGTTTTTCTACTTCCATGCTAGGGCTGTGTTAGAGCTGGAATTGCTAGATATACAAAAGGGGTGACCTTATTGATGCATCAATACTGCATTCTTTAGGTCTTGACGTGTGATACTCAGTAGTTATTTGTTACTGATTTGGAATGATGAATACGAACAGTTGTCTGCCGTCCTTTCTTTCCCCTTCTTGCTCTTGATGATCTGAATTCACTTGCATATCATTGATTTTGATGTTGAGATGCCTCGTAGGTTATGGTAGTAGATGAACCTGACAGAGCAGCTCTGACTCAAGCTTGGAAGTCATGGATGGAAGAACATATAAAGGCGACCGGAAAAGTTCCACCAGGCAATGAATCTGGAAATGCGACATGGATACCTCAGCCAGCTAAGAAGAAGGCTGATCTCCGTCTCACACCGGGTCGTCATGTCCAACTAACTGTTCCACTGGAAGAGCTCATAGACCGATTGGTAAAGGAGAACAAGGTGGTGGCTTTCATCAAGGGATCGCGAAGTGCCCCGATGTGCGGATTCTCGCAAAGGGTAATCGGCATTCTTGAACGTGAAGGAATCGATTATGAGAGTGTTGATGTGCTTGATGAAGATTACAATTCCGGGTTGAGGGAGACTTTGAAGAAGTATAGCAACTGGCCTACTTTCCCGCAGATTTTTGTGAACGGTGAGTTGCTTGGAGGCTGTGATATCATAACTTCCATGTATGAGAAAGGAGAAATTAGCAGTCTACTTAAAAAGTGAAGTCTTGATTTAATATGATCGGTTCAGTGGACAGGAATTAGATGATAGTATCGCAGAGTTTGCAATGTAGTTGTGTTGCTTGGAGTAAATTTAAGGCATATCACTAAACTTCTTCTAAATTTGATTGAAAAACAATGACAAAATAGCTGGAGCGAGCTTTGTTTTTGCATGGTAACACTACTTTGTTTTGTGACAACTTGAACTCCATCAAGTTTTAGGTCAAGTTCAAATTGTCTATTTAGGGGGCTCGATTCAACCTAATACAATCGGAATTTGTCTCAAAATTCGGGTGGATTTGTATAGCACGGCCCAAACACGGGCTCGAGTTTAAGCGGACCTTTTATCGTAACATTGTTTTGATCAAACGACAACTCTAAATGTAGCTTAAAATTCTATTAAATTAAATTAAATCTATTAATTGTAGAACGAACCTTAGCCCAAACTCTAATGCCACCATCAATTCTTTCTTCTAGGGAAAACAATTAAATCCGAGTTTAATTCAACTTAAAGTTAACGGGCTTTGTCCATTTTAATTGGATTCGGGCTAAGTTTAGATTTAAAAAAAAAATTGGACTTCAAGCTGAAGTTCAAGCTCGAGCTTAATTACAATAAAATAAAAATATTTTTATTTTTATTTCGGGCCGATCAAGTCCCGGTCAAGTTCGGGCCCGGTAACCTCTTAAGACATTTGTATATAAAAGCTTAATGGGCCGTGAGACAACTAAAGCCAGTACCTTTCCAAGCTTCTTTATTTTCTTTTTCTTTTTGTTCCAGTATTCAGAATCACGATTTCTCAACTAATACAAACTAATCAAGATTCCATGATTCTGCTTTGGAGTAAATCTCGAAAATAATGGATAAATTATATTTTAAAATTTAATTATAACACTAATTAAAAATATAAAAATTAATTAAAATTAAAAATTTTGGAATACAACTCTATTTTAACTTATACAATTAATTTTATTAATCATAAACTATCAAATAAATTAAGTTTGTTTGCTTAAAATTTAATAAATCTGAATTTAAAATTTATATTTATTCTCAATATTAATAAATGAGTTAATTAATTGAAATTTTAAGTTTTATTTGTAATAAAATATAATATTTTATTTATTTTTTAAAAATAATTACATTAAATTTCATAATTTATTTTAATTTTTATATTATCTCATTATATTCTTCTATTATATTTTATTAATTGTCACAGGCATATAAAATTTGAGGAGGTCCAATAATACGTAACCTTACCACTAATTAATTGTTATTAGCTCGTAATTTTAAAATATTATCATATTATATAAAAATATATAGACAATTAACAAAATATAGAAAATATTTATGTTAGTAAAATTAAAGTTAGGAATTAACGAAATTAGTGATTATGTTTGATTTTTTAAAATTTTAAAATTTGATTAACTTTTTTATATTTCTAATTAACATTATAAAATAATTCGGATCATTTTGAAGTTGTTGCGTTCTGTTTCCTCTTTTCCTTTGGTCAAAAGTCCAAAAGAACATAAATTTAGCGCAAAAAGTCCAAAACAACATTCTCTGTCAGTTGGTTCGTGTCTTTAATACGGCTATGGCCTTGTTGTCTCCTTTCAGTTGGTCCTCAGATCATTGATTTTCCAGCCAAACAAACAATCAATCGTATCATCCATTTCACGATCTTTTCTACTATGAAAACCTCCTCGTCTTCTTCTTCAAGTAGATTCAAGCTTCAGGACCAGTTGGAATTGCAAGAGTTTCAGGACAAGTATGTGATCAGATCTGTCACATCTCCAAATCAAGGGTTCTTGATTCGCCGTAGCGATGGCGACATCGAGCTCATCAACGGTACTCTATTTCTTCTCATTTCATGCGTCGACTTGTTCTAGGTTCCGTGATTCTTGTGATGTATTGAAGTTTTTTTGGCAAATAAATGAAAGCTGTTAAGGGAACTTCAAGATTCTAATTTTCTTTGAAGCTTTTGATGGTTTATTGGTTAGCTTGTTGTTGCAGATGAAAGTGATTTTGGAAGGCCGTCTAAAACTTCGACAGTCTATGGTGTGGCGGGAACAATAAGGTTGCTTGCAGGTAATTTCTAAACACTCCATTTGCAACACAGTTTCAAGGTTCTTTCTTGGGCTTTTGAGTAATCTTAAGTGAGTTATACTATGATAGGGTTTCCTGATTCTGTTTAGTACATTGGAATTTCAAATTTTCTTTATGTTGGTGCAGGAACTTACGTGCTTGTGATAACTTCTCGAAAAGAAGCTGGAGATTTTCTTGGTTTTCCTGTTTTTCGCGTAATGTCTATGAAGTTCCTCTCCTGCAACGAAGCATTGAAATTTTCAACTTCACAAGAAGTAATGTTTGATGCTAAACTTATATCCTCATCTTTTGAGACCATTTTTGTTTCTGAACATCCGGCATTATATCTTAATTGCAGAAAAGAGATGAGGCTTATTACATTAATTTACTGAAAATAGTGGAATCAACTCCTGGGTTGTACTATTCATATGAAACAGATATGACGTTAAAGTAAATTCTTTTATCTTGTAATAAATCTCGGTTATGATTGTTTCTTGTCAGTGATTACGATTTTAAAAGAATTTCACATTCTCCTATTTTCCAGCTTACAGAGAAGATCCAAATTAGCAGAAGGGTGGATGGCTAAACCATTTTGGAAGCAGGTGAATATTTGTATTTGTCGTTAATAAATTGGTAATTGAATACCTGAAACCCAAAATTCAAAGAATTTGTAAAAGTTTAGAAAAGTTATTTCTAGATTAAATGGATGTCAGAAAAGTTTACATCTATGTGCTAGAATTGTTTTGATAGAGCAACTTCACTCTATAGAAATTTCTTCAGATTGTCACAATCTTCTCAAATATCCTTTTACTTCAAAAGAAGATACTGGTGGTTTTGGGACGACTCATGTAATATTAAATTGTAGTTGTTCAGTTGATTCTCAAATTCATGTTTTAGAGACAATCTTTAAACTGAAATCTATATGCTTATTTTTTATACATTGCACGCATTTGCAACATCTTTAGTTGTTGAGATTATTAAACTTTTATTTGCTGCATTCCAGGCTGACCCTCGATTTGTTTGGAACAGAAATCTATTAGAGGAACTTATTGAGCTGAAGGTAAAAAGAGATATTCATTGCATTGGCTGCCCATTAGGCTAGTATATTGGCATGATTTTCTTGTTTCTTAATTAGTAATATTAATTCTTCAGAAAAATAGTTCCAGTACAATATTTTCTTCTTCCTAACAACTCTCTCTTTTTTTTCCCCTTCTCTTCTCTCTTTTATTGGCAGCTTGATGAGTTCATCATTCCTATAGTACAAGGAAATATCCTGAAAGTCTATGACGCCCTATATGTTATATTTATTATCTTTGTTGCTGACTTTGTTGGTTCACATCTGTAATTGTCTTCAGGGGCTCTAAATGCAGTGTATAAGTAGCATACTTTATTTGATTGTTGTTCTTCAGAAAAATGTATGCACTTAACCAAGATATACGCTTTGGAGCTGTACAGTTAACATTGAAGGGTTCACCAGCCACACTTACATTACTTTCAAGAAGGTGTAACCGCCGTTTAGGTATGTTCATTTAGGGAATTAATGATACCAATTGCTACTTTTTGGCTGCAAGTAAGTGGTTCATATTTTTGTTCATTATATGGTAATTCTGTGGTCTAGGAACACGAATGTGGAGAAGAGGAGCTAATTTTAATGGAGATGCGGCTAATTCTATTGAAACTGAGCAATTGCTAGAGCTGAAAGGTTTTAGGTCCTCACTATTGCAGGTACATTTTCTATTTATTTGTTAAAAATTAGTTGCATCACTTGAAGACCTGGTATTTTCCCTTAAGTTAATAATCTCTGGGGTTCTTTCCCTTGGAACCTGGCATTCCTTAAGAAATAGTGCAGTGCAAGCAGAACCCTAATTAGATTCGACCCTGTTGCTTCTTGTAGCCCTGCCTCCACAAAGAGACCTGACTGACACTGCTACTTCTCATCCTAGCCTAGCCATGAGCTTTACCTGATTTTTCAGCCATTCCTTTATCGTCATCATTGTGAACAGAACTGTAATCCATTGACATTAGATAGTGCAGTCATGTTTATTCCTTTTGTGCCCAATTTGTCTTGTTTCTTAAGGTTAAGTGATGATATCCTGCGTTTGGATTCAAAGATACCGTAGAATTTCCTTTTCCTTTGGATCCTACATCAACTATCACACAGTTTACTATGGCCGATGGAACATGAATGTCCATATTCCTTCTGAATATTAGATATTTCAGAGCAATTTGGAATTGGAGACATGCATGCCTTGCTTAACAAACTCTCCAGCTAAAAATGTGCCTAGAGAATTAGTATAGATCATGTTCTGGTTTTCCTTCAGAATGAGCAAATAATTTCTATCTGAACAGTGTCTATCTACTTTTCTCAGGTTCGAGGGTCCATTCCACTTCTTTGGGAACAAATTGTTGATTTGAGCTATAAACCGCATCTTAGGGTTATTATTGATGACCAAACAGTATGCTTCGACTCGAAGTCACCATAAAATTTACCCATTTCTTGAGGTCATATTTACCGTATATTTTGCTTGTTTTGACCCAGTCAAGTGTTGTAGAGCGCCATTTTCATGATCTTTCTCAACGATACGGGGATGTCATAGCTGTTGACTTAACTGATAAGGTCAGAGGTTTTTTCATTTTCTTCGACTCTTATGCATGCATATCCAGCATTAGTGGTTCTTTGAAAATTGTCTATGAGCATCACATCATTTTGGGTAGTCCATACTCTAGTTTTGACTTTTGGTTGTGCAATTATAAATTGTTTGTTCCAGAAATAATATGCTCCATGTTTATGTGTTTTACTAATTATGTGTTTTACTATTGTAGCATGGTGATGAAGGTCAATTAAGTGCTGCATATGCTGCTGAAATGCATAAGCTTGCAACCGTGAGGTGTCTTTTTCTTCCTTTGACTACTTATCTCTGTCAAAGGGTGAAACATCTAGAAATTTTGGAATGTTCACTTCACTGCACACCTTTTCTTGGAAACTGAATCCAAATGAGAGCTGTAAATTTCATATGCTAAATTACATTGCAGATATGTTTCTTTTGACTTCCATCATATATGCGGCAACTCAAAATTTGAAGGCCTACAAGTACTGTATGATCAGATATCGGAGGAATTCAAAAAACATGGGTAATGAGAACAAGAATTTCTTGATAATTCTTTCCAAGTACTTGTGACCCAGTTATACTGGCTTTCCATAATATCGTTTTTAATCATTACTGTTCCAGCTGAGCAGATTCTTCCTTATAGACACAGAAGGAACCATAAAAGAGGAGCAGAAAGGGATCATCAGATCCAATTGCATTGATTGCCTAGATCGAACAAATGTTACCCAGGTTGGTGGACAAGGTTATGGATTAAATTTTTTCCATTGCTTACTGATTCTCTTGTCACTAACTAATTCTGCAGCTTGATATTACAACTTTAGATGTGTTGCCTAATTTTTTTCCCTGTTCTGTTTAAACAGAGCTATCTTGCTGAGAAGTCTTTGACCGAACAATTACAAAGAATAGGAGTACTTACTTCTACAGAATGCATTTCCATGTACAAAGAAGATTATGTAAAGTTTAGGACGCGTATGTAATTTTTAGGTTACTATTCTAATTTTCAAATTTGGGTAGAATGTCTCTACCAAAATTCTCAGCTTCACTATTGGATGTTTCAGTGTGGGCTGAGCAAGGTGATGAGATAAGCCTTGAATATGCAGGAACTTATGCCCTAAAAGGGGACTTGGTGAGGTAAGTCAGAATAGAAATCTACTTAGTGACGGGTATACTCTGTGTATATTGCATTATTATACACATTTGGCTCTGGGAAACTGCAGATATGGAAGACAGACCTTTGGTGGAATGATAAAAGATGGTTTAAGTGCTCTTTCAAGATACTATTTGAATAATTTTCAAGATGGAGTACGACAGGTGATCTGCCGCTTTTTATTTTCAGTATTAAGGACTTCTTATCGCATCGAGAAAGCCCGTGCTGGTCTATTGTGTACTTAACCATAAGCTCTTTCAAATGCCTGCAGGATGCACTTGATCTTATAAGTGGTCACTATACTATAAACAGAAATGGTCCTTCACCGTTTCAGCTCAACGGATTTGAATCATTTTCTGTAAGTTTATCATCTCTTTCTGTATCCAAAGTTCCTGTTATTGCCCACCTTTTCTGCATTTATATACAAATTCACACTCAACCTTACCTCTTCTCATCACATTGAAGATCAAGCATTCTTTATCAGGATGCATTAATCTATGTTTACTTTCACATTCTTGCATCAAAACTAACATATAACTTATACTTACTTCGGAAAGTACCGGGACAGTAACTACGAAAAAAAGCTTCCTGGTTTGGTTGCAAAATCATTATCCAGAAATTAATTAGAAGAGAATACTTAAAGAAAATACTTAAAACCTTCCTGCTTCTTGTCAGTATCTCCCGGTAGCATCAGCTCTACTAATTGGAGGTTTGACAGTGACTTCCTTCACACTTCACCAAGGTAACTCATGCATTTCATTTTTCTTGTGGCAAGTTCTTGATCTTTTCAGTTAAGAGTTGATTGATTCTGCTTCGTAATTAAATCAACAGTCGGCCGAAATGCGCATCAGTATCTGTCTTCTGTGCTGTTGGCCGGAGTAACTGCCGGAGTTATGGCCCTTGTGAAAGCCAATGGAAGGCAGTTCTGTTCAAGGCCTCGTTTGTGTGGCCTCCTGTAAGTCTGTTGTCAAGCTCGATACCCTTTTCGATAGACATGAACCGGGCGAATCTGAATCCGAATCCCTTTCTCTTTCGTAAGCTGATATAAGAACAAATATGTATATACTCACGGTATTATTAATGCTAGTTGAATTGCACTTTGGATATGCCTTCCCAGTTTGTAGAGTATTATCTTGTATGTAATGTCAAATATTGCTCTAGTTATTCTTTATATCATAATTAATAAGACGGTCCAATTTAAATTCATTTTTAATTAACTTGTTTAATTATTTTTAGAGTTAATTACCCTTTGACTTATATGTGATTTGATTTTTTTTTTCATGTTTTGAAAATTTTCAATTTTCTCTGTACTCCGCATTTCAGCAAGACTTCAATTGAGTATTGATGATGAAGAAAATTTTCACCTTTATATTATTATTTGGTTATCACATTATTTTCTCCAGTGGTTTATTGGTGTTAGAATTTTTTTTAAAAAATATTATTTTGAGGTTTAAAATAAATAAAAATTTAATAAAACATGAGGGGAAAGGTTGTCTGATAATTAAACAAATTATAAAGGAATAAATTATAATTTTCAAAATATGAAATAATTTTGTTTTTAAAAATATTTTCGCTTACATTTCAATTATTTAACACTTTAATTAAAAAACAATAAAATATATGTGATGTAAACAACAAACATGAACTAATTAAATATGCATGGAGATTTAATTGAGTTTTTAAACTCGAATCGTAATAATTAAATTTGGTATGAATTAATAAATTATTATAATTATTAATTTAAATTAAATTTAATGAGATTAAGAATTAAATTGTGTTACTAATTCAACGATATTTAATTAGTTGAGATATAATTTTTATGTCTAAGCCTTTATTTGGTTAGACTTATACTAGTAGAGCTTTTTTTAGTAGAGCTTTTTTCTGTACATTTTTTCTAAGAAGAACTTTTCTAAGAAACCAGTTGACTGTTTAGCTGTCATTTAAAAAAGAGTTTTTTTGAAAAAGCTTTATATAGTAGACTGTTTGGCAACATAAAAAATGTACTTTTAATTTTAACTATTTTATTTTGTAATAAAAATTATTTATGCATATAAAAATTATTTAAAGTATATTAAACAATATGCAAAACACAATATATTAATTATTATATAATTTT
>JAOTBA010000004.1:28162287-28185999 GCA_025629845.1 Erythroxylum squamatum | reverse complement strand
AGTGATACCTTTGTGAGACCTGGAAGTAGATTCTTCTCTGCAAGTATCTTCATTCCTTGTTCTGACATATGTCCAAGCTTTTTATGCCAAGTCATTGCAGATTTGTGGTCTGGACTAGTCACTGCAACGAATGCCTCTCCTTCTTGCAAAGTTACTCCCTTCAGCATGTACAAATTTGCAACAATCTTCTCTGCTCTCATAAATGTCAGCGCTCCTTTAATCACTTTCATGATCTTGTTTTGAATCTCAAATTTGTAATCGAGATCATCCAGTTGTCCTACAGACAACAAATTCTTCTTTAGGCCCTCCACATGTCACACTTTGTCAATGGTCTAAGTTGTCCCATCATACATCTTTAACTTGATGGTGCCGACACCAACAATCTTTAGGGCTTGATCATTACAGCTATACACAGATCCCTCAAAGACAGATTCATACTGATAAAACCATTCTCTTCAAGAGGTCATATAAAAAGTTGCTGTTGAATCGAGAAGCCATACATCAACAAATCTTCTCTTACCTCCAATAGTCGTTGCCACTTCACAGACCATTGCACCTCCATCATTTAAAGTATTTGCCGCACTTCCTTGAGGAATAGAATCTTTCTTATTCAGATTCTAACAATCCTTCTTCAGGTGCCCTTTCTTGCCATAATTGTGGCACTTGAAATTCTTCTTTTTCCTGGATTTTGATCTACCATGACTATGACTCCTACTTAAGCCACGTTCCATTGATCATCCTCTTGTCACTGCCAAGGCCTCCGCTTGTTGCGAAGTTGCCAGCCTGTCTTCCTTACTTTTGCGCCGATTCTCTTCTTCTAGAAAAACAGCTGCAATATTGTCGAATACTAGAGTGCCTGTGTTATTTGTTAAATTGATGATGAGTTGATCATACGAATTTGGTAGACTTTGGAGAAGAAGTTCCGCATGTTCATTTATCTCTATTGTATGCCTCAATGATGTGAGTTGGAAAAATAGAATATTTAGAGTATTTAAGTGCTCTGTCACCGAAGTGAATTCCTCCATGCGTAAAGTGTATAGTTTCCTCTTCAAAAAAATTTTGTTGTGCAGTGATTTGGCCTCGTACAATTTTGTGAAGCGATCCCATATTTCCTTTGCAGTCTTCTTTTCCTCTATGCTAGATAATACTCTATCAGCTAAAGCTAGGTGAAGATTAGCTGCAACATTTCCATCCATCTCGTTTCATTTTTCATCTGTGACTCCAGCTAACCGTTCACTAATGGTCGCCAGACAATTGTCTTTCCTCAATATTGACTTTATCTTCAACTTCCACAATGACAAATTAATCTCACTGAACTTTTCAATCTCAAATTTTGTTGCCATTGCTTCTATCACGAACAAAATTTAGCTCTCACTAATTCACGTGAACAGTACTGTATGTATGAATAGTATCGTATACGTGAATATTTCGTATACGTGAATAGTACCATACACGTGAATAGTACCGTACACATGAATTGTACTATATATGTGAATAGTACCGCACACGTGAATTAAATAAGTGAATGAACAGTTGTCACCTTTTGGTCACTATTCACCGACTTTCACTGTGCTCACCAGAACGCCGAATTGATTATGCCAAAAAATTCGTCGTAATTTTCTGACCTCGCTCTGATACCACTTGTTGTGAAAATTGACCGGATTAGAACAGGTTTGCATCTAAATATGACTGAAAGAATAGTAATAAAACACATAGATTTTACGTGGAAAACTCTCAAATTAGGGTAAAAATCACGGGCAAGGATAGAAGACTTTTACTACTAGAAAAACTGGAGAATTACAAGAAAAACTAGACAAAAAAATATACAAAATATTTTTGTATCTCTCTTTCTCTCTCTTTTCTCTCACCTCACTTTCTCTCTTTTTCTGCTCTGCTTGCTTGCTACTCCTCTTCATGCTACTCCTGCCTTTTTATAGGCAAGAGTGCCTTGCTATGTTATGCATGGTAGGCACCAACCAACAATTGTTGACAGCAACCACAGTTGTTGACACAAATTTTATCACAAGGAAATAAACCAAGTCCACCAGACGTGGGAGTAGTACTAACAGATATTCCATTTAGAATTAGGGATGACAATAGGCCAATCTTGTCAAGTTTTTTAAAGTAATTTTTTTTAAAATTAAAAATATAGAATAATTTATTTTTTTAATTAGATCAGGTCTGAGTTGTCCAAACCCAAGCTTATCTGAGGCCCAACTCTTCTAAGTAATACGATGTTATTTTGTTTAGAATAATTAGACCTCAAGTTTATCTGAGCCTAAGCCTAACTCATAAACCAACTCATTGAAAACAACTAAATTTAACACTATATGCCAAAAATTGTCATCCCTATTTACAATCTTGAGAACTAATCAGCAAATATTAGTATTGGATTCATAAAATAGCTCCACATTCATTTCCCACGGTCTAACTCGATAAGATTCTGTTACTTGTCAGTGTTTACTTTAAAAAACAATATGAATTCTTAACAGGGCTGATAGCCAACTTTTCTTTACTATAGCTAAAAGCTTCTCAGTTCTTGAAAAAAATGTATTAAACAGAGCAGATCCTTCATCGCGAGTAATTGGTTGGCCATAACTCCTCCACTAGTCATATCAGCTTAGATGTTGCCGATCGCTTTCTGGAGTTGATTTTGAACATCTACAGATTCAGTTCTTGAAGAAATAGAGGACGTGGTATCCAAACTCAGCACTAAAAGCATAATTTTCAGGTTTATATACTATTGATGCTATTAACAGACATGTCTTTCGTGCAATTGGAAGGTTACTTATTGAATAACTGAGTAGGATAAACATTAAAATCGAAAAGAGCCATGTTCTCAAAGAAATCAAAGTCACCCCTAGGCCAAAACTTTAATTAGCACCTCCAAGCAGAAGCTGACATCAGCTCTCGCCGCTGCCAAAAGAGAACAAGCAAGGCTTGACGCTTCTCCACATGAAACCCCTTCACTGGTGTCCTTTTCACAACATAATCTGCCTGAGTCTCTGTGAAGTTACTGAATGTAATAGGTGAAAGCCCAGCAGAGGCAAAGATAGTCTTCCAATTTGGCAATTTGTCCGGGACACGAATACGTCCTAAAATAGTACTTTCAATCCTTGGCTGGAAAAGAAACTTTTCAATCTTGTTAGTAGCATCCACAGGCACATTAACAGCATCCAACGACTCCAATATGTGAATATATGATTGAAGGGCATGGATGATATGCTCTGGGAAACTAAGATCACTTCGATCAACCCCTTGGTCCAAGGACACTATAATCTTTGGTGACAGCTGCTTCACAAAGCGTAGCAGTGAGGGTAGTGCAGACGGTTGATGCGAACAAGACCAGGTAGGTAAATTGACTGCAACAGCCTCATTTTCTTTTGGTTGAAGAAAGGGAGTACCATAGCAGTTTTGCTCCAAAGATTCAAAGTTAACCATGTGAAGCTCGAAACTGATACCAATCTCATTCGCAAAAAGAGTTAAGTTTTCACGCATAAGACTAATCTCAATGGGTTGGTAAGTTGAAGGTGAGGCAAAGGCGGTAATTTTTAGCGAGGGACTAAAGCTATTTCGTGGAAGCTCCTGCATAAATGAAGCCCATTGAACACCAAAACCAATATCGAAGTCAATTATGTGGATTTTATCAGCACCAATGACAGCTTCAAGAAGGGCCTGGTTGCAGGTGAAGTTGGCAAATTGGATCAGTGGAGAAACTTCAGAAAAGACTTTGTAAGCACCCATTTTGAAGATGGCATCGTATGGGGTTGGGTTCTTAGGCTGCAGGGTAGTGACTGGATTGCTGTTCATGAGGAGATTTTGCAAAGCCTCCTTAAAGCAGAAAGCTACTCTGCAGACAGGCTTTCCTGCTGGTGAGAGTTGTTGATTGAGCCGTGCCAATATCGCTTGCGCCTGTGAGAAGTTCCCAGTTCCTACCAGCTCCGCTGCCTTGTAGAGCTGGTCCAGCAACACGTGTTGGTGATGTTGATATTGTTGGTAGGACAGTTGCGGTCTCACATCTTCCTTCTTTACAGCAATCGGTTTCTGTTGAAGAAATTGCTGTTGTTGACGATGTCCAGGATTGGAGAATGGGAGTTGTGGTATTATCTGAGACATAGAATCCAACGTACCACTGTTGTGCCGCTTGGATTGGGGCTGAAGCAAGTGACTTTCTTGCTGAGGAATCCATACAGGAAAGAAGTTGGGATCTTGACGGTGTTGATGATGAAATTGTTGCTGGTTCATCAGCGGCCGTGGATTTAATATTTGAGGCTTCACCTCAGGAATTTCAGTTTCTTGGTGCTGATCATGATGGTATAGAACACCTGGAGAAAGAAAAGTATCGTTAATTAGCGAGTCAAAAACTAGATTTTGTAAACTTGAATTGCTACTGTAGTTGTCGCCACCCAATCCAACACTTCTGCAATTAATCAACCCTGCAGAAGAGCTCGGAGTAATTAAACCAGATGATGTTTTTCCATCGCTAGTGTCGTTATTATTTGGCGTTCCCGGAAAAGCAACTAAGTTGTTACCATTTTCATCAAAATTCAGTGGATTGCTTCCATTCTGCGACAGCTGCTTGACGCCAAATGACGAATCATCCATCTCCCCTGCTATCCACTTCAACAAGGACGGTTCGTGACTCGGTTCAGACAGCAAACTTTCCCAATCCTCCACCCCAAGTTCACATCTTTCTCCGCCGGACACAATTCCATGTCCACATGGGAAGGGTTGCAACTCTACTGCCCAGTCATCTTTTCTGTCAGGACCCGTGAGAGTGTTGTGGTGGTCGGTGGAGGAAAGAGTTGAAGCTGATGTGGGCGGGCTAGGACTTGTTCTCATATGAAGAACTAAGTTGGGTTCAGTACGTCCTCGTGTAGCTGATGATGGTTGTGTGAACAAATGCTCTTGTTTCACGCAAATTGAAGCGAAACCAGAAAAATCAAAACCACCGTTTCCCTGTAACTGAAAAGACATATCTCTCACATGTACACCAACCCAACAGAGACGCCAACAGACAGTATATAAAGAGAACAGGAGTAGGCCATACTTTGCCTAGTGAGCTGATAGGATGTGTTGGCTTTGCTCTAGTAGGATGTCGAGATTTGGACAAAGAACGAAAATATCTTCTTCTCTAAATGAGATTTTAAGCTCAAGTTCGCCCCTTGCATGACATGAATCGTTATCTCCAACTGTAACGCAAGAAACGAACTTATCAAAAAACTTGCTTCGACTACTCTTGACAAAACTTTTTCTCTTCCACTTGAGCTCCATTATTTATCCACCCCCCCTCACTCCAGCTTCATGTTCATCTCTTTTGCTTCCCTTTTCCTCTCTCTTTAGTCGCTATTGTGGTAGTGTTGTGTGGCTGTTCTTTGTTCTTAGTTCTTCTACTCTGTTATTGTAGGAGAAATACTCTGCAGTCTGCACCCCTCCCTGCTTTCCCAAGGATGCGTGAATCGTGAAAAAGGCAATAAAATGCCTCTCCTCTCTGTCCCTCTCACTCTCGCTATTGTTTTCTTTTTTCTTTTTTTTTTTAACTCCAACCATTCTCTCTCTCGCGTTCAGGAACTGTCAAATTCGGCAGCAGTATGATTGTGTTGTCATCCCCTCATTCGAGAAGAGGTAAAATCAGTCCCAATTCTTTTGATATAGGAGCACCCCAATCTTCACAAATTTACCCCTTACTCCCTTATGCTTTTATATCCAATGTTTTATATTTTACCGACCGAAAAATAGTATTAACAAATGTATACCGATACCAAATTTTGGTATCAATTTATACCAAATTGTTTCGCTTGGTGCTAACATTATTCAAAATATTGGTCCGTACTAAAAATTAAAAAAAGTATAGAGACTGATCAACAAAAAGTAAAAATTTTAAAACCCTCCTCCCACCACTGCCGATAGTGACTCTCCGTAGTCTCTACTCTCCTTCTCCCACTTTTATTTAATACATTCAAAATTTAATTTTTTTAACTTTTATTTTTCTATTTTTTAAAATATTTATTACTAATAATAATTAATTAAATCTTTAAAATAAATTATTTTAATCTTTATATAATATTTATTAATACATTATTAATAAAACTTATTTTATTTTTAAAATAACTAATTTCAAAATTATTATTTACAAAAATATTTATGTTAAATATATTGTAATTATTTATATATTTTTAAATATTTTTATTTGTAATCCTATTTATTAATAATTATTCAATTAATTTTATAAATTAAACAAAAAAATAAATTTAATTAAGTTATTTATAATTTTTAGTAATAATTAATTAAATATATAATATTAAATTAAATTATTTAAATTCTTATTACTAATTAATATATTGAATAATATATATTTAATTGATAGTAAATAAAATAATATATATTTTTTCAAATTTCACTTTTAATTGGTTATTTCCTTGTTACGAATTCTTATTATAAATTATAATATTTAGAGAGTTAAGGATTTTATTGTTATTTTATTTGATGTTTTGATATAATTATCATTTATTATATGATGAAATTATAATATTTTAAATACTTTGTATTATTCTTAATTTTATATTTGTCCAATGATTAACAAATCTTTTTTCATATTAATTATGATTATCATTTATATGTGAAAATTATTGTTAATAAAAATAAATAAATTGTTGTTATTTTAAAATTTTATTATTATGATTTTTTGGAAATATGATTGATGTAAAATTATAAAGTATATAATACAGTATAATAATGAACTATTTTGTAATTTTAAAAAAATTCAGAGACTATTTTATAAATTTAAAAAATTACCCGAAACGGTATCCGGTATTAACCGATATCGGTATAGTACCGTATCAGGAGTCAATTCGGTACCAAGTCCGATACGGTATGAATAACATTGATTCAAGGTAAAGTAAGACATATCAAACACGAATCGGATTCCAAGTTCAGTTAAGTTAAATCGAATTTGTTAACTTCCAGGTAAGTCGGACTGGGCTAGCCTTATTTTGAGCACCTGTTTCATTAAGTCCTTTCCATTCAAATCCATCCATCCAATGTTGAACAGTAACAAAGTGACGCAGGCTTACAGTGAATCAGTTATCTCTTCCCCCTTGTTTGGCCATCTCTACATGACTAAATTGAATGAAACAGGAGGTCTGCGGTGTCGGTGGGCGACAATTTGTACCCAGACAAAAGACCTTTCAAGTCAGTGGTCCACACACCTCCATTTATAGAATGAACCATTCGGACTCAATAGTCAACAAAGTCGGCCAAAACTACGTTGTTTGTCTTTTTGATCAACCCGAAAATGCATAAACCCTACCAAATTCCCCGACTTAGAGCTCTTCCACCTAGCGACCAATTCAAGATTTTAATTTTGGGGGAGCTGGCGCCTTTATATATATATATTTTTTGAAAAAAAATTTGTCTTAGGAGGGCTGGCGCTTATATATATATGAAAAACTTTTTAGTCTGGGCTATAGCCCTGCCAGCTCCCTGGATCCGTCCCTGCTTCCACCTACACTCAAACCATCGCAGACTGCGCGTAGCATAGCATCTTAATATTAACCAACAAGATCCAAACCCTGACGTGTAGAGAAATCGCAGTTTGTTACGTTTTTTGTCCTAACGTTCTTTTCTCGTACTAGCTATGGCGCGTAGGTATGTATAGGGTATGTACTTTGTCTTGTACATGGGTGTGAATCCAATCAACGACACTCAGTTTTCAAACCCAAAACCCGCCTTTGTCTGTAACAAGTTGTTTGAAACTGTTTCTAGTCATTTAGATGCTGTTCTTTCACGAACATAAACTATTGTTTTCTCAGGATGTGTCTGAACCATTCTTGATTAAGTGGAACGACTGAGCAGCTTCTCAACAAGTTTCTTCAAAAGGGTCGGTTCCTGAGTCTCTGTACCGACTGTACGTGTTAGAACTTGAGTACATGATGAGGAACTCTCGCCGTCAGTGTTCTGGGTGTTTTTCAGGCGTTGTTCGCTTGCTTCTGTGCAAAGGCAGTCCCCAGACTCACCCATCGGATCAAATCGGAGGTTCAATCGAGCTTGATCAGTTTCAGGTTAAGAAAGACCGATCTGTTCAAGAGATTGAATCTAAAGTTCCGGTTTCATCAACTCCTAATGTGGTTGCGAGATTGATGGGGTTAGACTCGTTGCCAGAAACCTGTTTGTGTACGAATGGAAGAAATCTGGATTCAGTTCCGCGAAGTAGGTCAGTGAATTTCATGGATTATTTGCTTAAGCTTGACCTGGAACAAGCTGAGCATCGTAGAGTGAAGACTTCAGTCTCGTTTCGTGAACCCACGTTGGTGAGTCAAGGGAATTATGGTCTACTCGTTCTCTACTTGGATAAGGAACACAAATCCGAGAAAATGCAACACAGACATAGGAAACCTGAAGTTGGTGAGCGCAGGAATGATGATCAGAGAAGCAAGAACAGAGAAACTTCATGTGCCAAGAAGGATAAGAATCATGGAATCAAGAAGAAGGTTTCTGATAAACAGTTTTCGAGGTTTAATCGTTGCCAAGAAGGTCGAGTTTCACAACCTGTTGTTTCTCCTGGTACGAAGCGAGCTCAGAGACAATGTTCTAGTGAAAAACTAAAAGCAAAACGTCCAGTAAAGCCCATAAACCAGAAGGAAGTACTGGTTGAATCAAAGTTCATGAAGAAGATGAAGAATCATCGTGCAACAAAAGAAGTTCAGACGCTTGAGTGTAGTTCGGAAGATTCATGTCCAGTTTCTGTTTCAGATGGTTAGTTTCCTATATTAACAAATCTACACTTCTCTTTACCATATTAAACTCCAAACATGACTCTTCGTTTCTTGGTGTATTCTCTTAACCAGATAGCTCAAGGTCTAAGAAGTTGCACTCCAAGAAGAAACCTTCATCGAAAGCCACAAACCCAGAAACAGTGGTTAAATCTTTTTACGAGTCATGGAAGAAACAAACTGTTGAACAATCGATAAAGGTTTACAAGTTGACTGAAGAAGAGGTTAAAGAGTCGAATTGGAGAGTTTCTACTGCTGAAAGTGCAGAGATATGTGCAGAGTTTGGCCAAGAATTCCTAGACCTACTTCTATACCAAGTAGTGGAAGAGCTTGTGAACTGAAAACATGACAATTTCCATATGTAACTTTCTTCGTACAATTTGTCTGCCATTTCCTGATGTGAATTGCAGTCCAAATGTGAAAGGGTTTAGCCAAATTTTCGTATCAATGTACGGCTCTGTCCGCAGCTTTCTCATGGGATCACGCCGTGAGAAATCACGTGGTGTAAGGTACTCCAGGATTAGGCCGTATAAGGTCACTTAGCTGGAACAGTGTGAACTTGAAATGAGCATGGCTTACTGTAAATGCTTTTGGCTATTTGGTAGTTTGGTGTGAACTCGAAACACGAGCTTGACTTTCTTAGACGAATCACCACTCTATCTGGTCATGTGTCTGGTCTGAGATTGGAACGTGCAAGTCCAACCATGAGAATGAAATATTCCCTAAAGAGCTTGGAGGTAAGGTTGGCAAACCAACCAAGTCAAACAGCAAAAATTCGAGTTAAACTTGAATTTGAACGAATTGATTTAGTTCAATTTAAACAATTTGAAACTAATTTAACTCAATTTGAAAGCGACATTATTTAAATAAAATAACATCAAATAATATAATTTTAGATAAAAATTCAATTGAGATTCCAATTGTCTTATATTATATTAAAAAATAAGAATCACATTTGAAAATTTTGATTCGATATAAATTAATTTTAAAAGTTGACATTATATTATTCAATTTTAATAAAATGGTATCATTTTAATTATTAAGTCGATTGAATTTTGAATTGCGCCCTTAAGGGATGGTCGAGTTGGTAGAGGGGGGGACATCGGACCAAAAGGTCTTGTATTCAAATCTCCCTTCCTACATTCTCTTGATCGAGTCTCTCACACAAGATTTGTCTAGTGCAGAGTACCCAATTAGCGTGATTTGCACAAACTCAAAAAAATGGATAAAATAAAACTTAGTCAATATCTAATCTAACTTATTATTATCTCTAAATCTAATAAGCGGAACAAGTATTTTTAAGAGTCCCCCTAATTAAAAATTTTATAGGTTCAAATTATGAATGAACTTCGAAATTTGCTATTAACAATGAATTATTATTTTATCAAATAATTTATTCAAAATATGTAATTATTATCTTGTCAAGTAATTTATGTAAAATATTTATTTTGTAAATTATTATGCATACTTGATAATATATGCATAGATGGTTATTATCTTTTAAATTTAAATTGGAATATATGTATATATAAAGTTAAATAAGGAAAAGAGCAAAATTACCTCAAAATTGTCACGATCGTACTTGTCCACAATTTTTTTGTTTTTTTCAACATCTTTTAAATCAAAAGACTTCAATTTATTATTTTTTAATTATATATCAAATAATTATTTAAAAATATAAAGTAATTATCATAATTCTCTCATTACACAACAATTAAATATTAAATGAATGCTTCATAGGTTTAGAGGAAAAAATTGATTGGAAGATCATTAGTAGAGGCTAATTCAAATCACTCAGCCACCCGGGAGTAGATTTTATGTTCTCGAAGATCTGTTCTTTCTGTTCTAAAATTGATCTCATTCATTCGTTGCAATAAGTAAATTAAAATTTGGATGAATAAGATTTCACAGTAATAGAGGGAACAGAAGATTTTGTTCCCAACCACCCTAATACAATATCCTTTTTGCACATCAAATTTTAAATTACCAACTACTTTTTCACCAACTTTTAAGCCAAAATCATGGTGTTTGAATGATAGAGACATTGCATGATACATCATCTTATGAAGTGAAATAATTAAGGAGATAGTAATGTCTTTTCATTAGGCTTACCAATTAACCCTAACTCTAGTTTGATAATTAATCTCAATCAGAAATTAACTGACCAATTTAATTTAACCAAATGTTGAGTTAGGCTTAAATTCGAGTTTGAGATTGAGCTCTTTAGTTTGACCTAATCTAAATTTTAAAAATTAAAAAATGTTAATTTTAAATTTTAAATTAAAAAATTATTAATCGAGCTTAAGCTTAGTCAAACTTTGGATTGTCTGAGTCATATCAGACCGGCTTATGTCATGTGCTTAGGCCCGATTGAACTTTAGGGCAGGCCCGATCTAAACATTAATTTTCACACCAATTGAAACATTGGGAAGTAGAGATCGTGGCCTTGTAAACAACACATGGGCTTTTGCACAAATCTGCAGATATGGCTACTCTTAAAGCCTTTATGGAGAACTAGAACCATGTTCAATGACTTAATAGAAGAATATGGAGATAAGGATAGATTTTAAGAGTACCCAATAAATTATAATTCAAGAGAAGAGTGGTTTGTGTGTTTATATTATGATATATACAAATTTAATAAATACAAAAGTAGATATTATAACAACTAATTCTACTGACATTGTGTAACTAATCTGTGACATTGATCGCTTAATGTATGACATTGGTCAATAAGTGTATCAAATATATCTCTTTCAAAGACAAAATATCTCTCTCGGTATCAATTAATTTGGTCAACCATTATAAGGGGTGACAATTTAGCTCAAACTTAGGTGTTTTTAATCGTAATTAGGCGGTCTAAGTTCGGACCTGATTAAAAAAAGATTTCGTTTTACACTTTTAATTTTAAAAAATTATTTTAAATTTTTTGACTAAATCGGCTCATTTTTATCGCTAACCATTGTATGCATGTAATGCACAAATCACTTTAAAATCTAAAAATAAGTGAAACAAACTTTCCGAAACAAGTTTTTCAAAATTTTGTAAGTTCTTTTGAAAAATTAAAATAAATTTATTTTTAAAAATTATTTTAAAATATTGTTTAAAAACTATGATTTTTTAAAATATCAAAACAATTTTTTTCTTGATCGTAAAAGAATTGATATCTAATACATTACATGTAAATAGTTAAACATTAATTAAACTCCTAACAAATCGAAATAACTAAGATAAAAGTTATGAGAAGGATTACAATCATTTATTAAATATTCATATGCATGATTTTCTCTCTTTTTTATTATTCACTTGAATTTCTTTAACTTGTAAATTTATTGTGTTTTACTCATTTATTTCACTTTTTAATTGTTTTATTTATTAAATTTTTTACTAATTTTATTCTTTTATTCAATTTTCAAACATTATTTTTTTAGTTATAATAGAGCTATTAATATTATTAAGGAAGAGTTATTAATAATAATGTATTTTATCGTCATTAAAACAATAAATTAGAGTCTCATTTAACCAATTTTGAAGTTCTATATTTGAATTTATTATGAATGATTGTAGTAGGGACTGACAATGTAATAGTTGTTTCCTTTTTCTTTCAATATTCCTTAATTGAAAAATTCAACCGGTTCGGCTGATTCGATCGTAAAAATCTTAAACCAACAAATTTTATGGTTCAATTTTTAATTTTCTAATTCGATTTATTTTAATAACTTTTGATTTAAAAGTCGATCAGCTTATTAATTATTTGATTTTTATAAATTAATAAGTTTATATAAACTAGAACAAATCAATTACTTTTTATTTAATAATATCTTTTTTAATTAAATTTTAAAATTTTTGTTAATCTCTTTTAAATCATATTTTAAATTTTTTAATTTAATTTAAACCTTAGTTAATTTTATGATAATTTAATATCGATTGAATAATTCAAATTTTAATTTTTTATTTTGTCCATTAAATTTTAGTTTCGTTTTTAAAACGTGTTTAATAAAAAACACAAACGGAAGGTTACCCTTTTTTTTTACAAAAGGAAAGCCAAACGGCCAACATAAGAAAACTAGCTAACGCATGATTCTGCGGTATAAAGCTCCTTGCTTGTCTCTGTAGAGAAGTTCCATGACTGTCATCGGAGATGCCTGCAAAATATGCATGTCAGGTCTAGCTAGGACTGCTAGAGATGCCATGTAATCTGTACACTGATTCCCTTCTTGATGTACATACTAGATTTGGATCTTCCAATCTCGTTGGAGAAGTCCATGAATACCTGCCATCAAAAAATTAAGCTCAATTAAATTTACATTAGAAAAGGTCAGGATATTAATAACTTCCAGTAAGTTTACTTCTAGAATGACTCGTGGATAACCAATCAACAAAGGAAGCTTACGCTTTGACAAACAGAGACAACGCTCAACATCCATGTTTCCGTACAAAGCTGGTGAGGTCACCTGGGAAATTAAGAGACACAAAAGTCAACAATGCTTTGACTTTTATTGCTTAATGACCAAGTACCAACCAGCCAACTCTTAGCTCCGTTGCTTTAAGGTTCGGTTATACGAATCAAAAGAACCATCGGACGTGTTGATTTCACCTTCACAAATTTAATTATTATTTTTAATGCATAATAAATAGATTTTCACGAAATATTAAAGGATAACAAATTAAATATCGCCTAATCTTTTAGGGTGTTTAAATCAACGTACCCGGTATACATAGATTTTCACTTTGCGAGAGTCTAAAGAGAGTCATAATATACGTAACTTTCTCTTTATATTTTACAAAGTGGTTGTTTCCGTGACTTCCGTGACTTTTAAAAGGTTAATAAGCAATTTTTTTTACTACAAAAGCCTTTTAAAAAAAAGGGTATTTAGCTGTAAAATAAAAAAGCATGTTTTTAATATATATGACTTTTTTAGCAGCCAAATAATAGTTTTTTAATAAGCTCAAAGAAACTTCTCAATGGCTTTTTGGGTATATTTTTCAGATCAATTAATGAGACTATTTTTTAGTTTCTTTTGCCCTTATGTTTTACACATAATTCCCACAATACTCACAAACTCATCTTCGCGTTTATCTTGTAAACTCATTATTTGGCTTTTTTATATTTTTAATATTAGTTTTACTTATGTTATAATTCATATAAAAGATTTGGTTAGATATATTTTCATTTATATTTTATATGGTTTAAAATTATATAATAATTAATATATTGTGCTTTGCATATTATTTAATATACTTTAAATAATTTTTATATGCATAAATAATTTTTATCACAAAATAAAAATTAGTTAAAATTAAAATTACTTTTTATTTTTATATTGCCAAACAGTCTACTACATGAAAATCTTTCAAATTTTTGTAAATGACAACCAAACAGTCAATTAGCTTATTAAAAAAGTTCTTCTCATAAAAGATCTACAGACAAAAGTTCTACTAGTATAAGCTCAACTAAATATAGGCTTAAACTTGTGACTTTATAGTTACAAATGAGCAACTTTTAAAACTTGTATAAATAAGATCAAAAGGTTGTTTTTATTGATACGACCTGTCTATTAAATATTAGGTAGATATCTATCTATTAGCTATATCAGCAAATATAATTTTTTGACCTGATTTATATGAATTTTAAAATTTAATCACTAAATTAAAAAATTAAAAAAATTATATTAAATTGAAAAAATTCAAAAAATAAATACTTTTGAATATATTATCTTAAATATTAAAATATTAGATGGTGTTTTTAGATTATTTAATTGTGGATGACGTAATGTTCATGACCCTTATTTAACGCAATACATTAGAACGAGTAGTTACCAATAATTAAATAAACACTTTGTTCATTACTTCATAGACTATGTTACAACGGGACAATGTGAGACTTGTTTGGTCCAAGAACTTGTCTTTTTAACTTTTTTTCTGGTGCGTTTTTGTCCCTTATTTCACTTGTTTAAGACGAATCAGATCCGACTTCTGCATGTTGACTATGGGGATCGTATGAACAGAGGTCAGCGAATCCAGTACATGAAACAGTAATTAAAAGGGGAACAAAGTCAGTTCGCATACTAGTGTGACATAGACACAAACACTGTAATCTTGCTGGCATGTATTAAATTAATAAAAATTGAATTAATTAATTTTGAGCTAAATTTGAATCTGTGATAATTAATAATAATTATAAAATTAAACCAATTTATTATTTTCAACCACAAAAAATTTGAATGGTTAAATTTTCTAGTTTCAATTTAAATTTTTTGACTTGATTTATCTTAATATTTAAAAATTTTCATTTTCAATTAAACTTCGACATATAAATATAAGTTTTTTTAATCATATTTTAAATTATTTAATTTTGTTCTATCTTAATTATATACTGATGTATAACAATCTTATACTAGTCGAACTTTTAAACCTTAAAATTTTTATTTTATCAGTTTAACTTTTAGTTCGATTTTAAAAACATTAATGACTATTGATATTATAAAATATGAATGAGATATTAATGTCTTGTTCCAATCAATCTGAATTTTAATAATTTATTTAGTACATAATAAGTTATATAATCTCTTACTTAATTTTGAGTTATTAACTTATTAAATAATTTATTTAAAGTAAGAAATATATATTTAATTGTTTATCCAGTATACATTTGAAAGATAATAAATATATTTTTAATAATATTTAAAAATATAAAATTAAAACAAACTCAATAAATTCTCTAAAAAGCAATATTTTAAAACCGAACTATAAGTTAAATCGGTTAGACAAAATTTTTAATGTTTAAAGATTCAACCGACATTAAACGATTCTAAAATCAATTAAAAATTTAATAAAATTAAAGAATTTAGAAAAAGATTAAAGAAGACTATCTTTACCCATTAGAAATTTTAAAGCTTAATAAAATATAAAATTGTTAAATAAAAATTAATTAGTTTATTTTTATTTATAAAAATTGATTAGTTTATAAATTTTATTAATTAATTAATAAACTGATCACTTTTTAATAATAAACTTTACTAAAATAAATTAAAATAAAAATTATATCAAAAAATTGATTATATCGTTAGATTTTTAAAACATTGCCAAAAATTTTCAATTGGGATTCTAATTTCTACCAATATTATAGAAAAGATCTAAACAAATAAGGTTAAGCAAATAGTCAAACTTCTAACATGGGCAATCGATTGCTCCAAGTTTCGAGGATGAACTGGAGAGTATAAGGCACAAAACACAATACATCGTTGGCTAGAAATGTGATTTCCAGCAAGGAACACGGTTTAGGAACCTGTGAAAGGTCGATCTTTTATCTTATCTTTAGCTGTCTAGCTCAATTTTCATAAGATTTGAATCTGATCAATACATGATAAGTTGGATCACACACATAACCTAATGTATGAGCTGGTTCAAATACAACCGACGACATGATAGTGTACAAGGTTTGGACAAGGATTTGTATATATAATAAGTTCTAAAAATAGGATGTTTAGTGCATGTGATGAAAAGGGATAGGAACAAACTTTATGCATGCATTGTCCGGACTATACCTTATGAATTGGCTCTCACAAGCAAATGATGATATTTCTGATGAAGATGAAGATAAAAGGAAAAAGAAGATTATGATTGAGTGATATTTGCTTATTTGTCCCGAACCAAATGACTTGTAGTTTACAAATTGAGTTGAAGATTATAAACATGTTTGATAAATTGAGTCCAACACAAAGTTAACATGTCAAATAAGAAATGATCATGTTTTAAATTAGACAAAAATTTGAGAGACCAACTCAAACGACTTGATTCAACTAAATAATATTTTTCGAGTTGTTTAAAGATGGGGTCAACCGAAAATTAGTTTCGGGGAAAGCCAAAAGGCAATTCAGTTTCTATTCCTCAAACTGTTAAAAAATAAAAATTATTTTTTTGTCAGTCTTAGTTTATAAATTAAATTGAAACCAAGTTATTTCAGTTTAAATATAAATCTAATGCATGTCCAAGAGATTTAATTAGACCATACCAAATTATTTTTCTATCTGAATCGGTGAATATGTGCAGTCTGAACTAACAACATCAACAACTCAATCAAAATCTTGTTGATATGCAGGATCTAAGAAGGTTCACTAATACGCAGCTTTACTCTTGATTATTAGAGAGATTGTTTCTAAAATAAGTACTATAAAATAATTGATTACGTGGAGTCTGAACTTAGTATTATAAAACAATCGATTGCGTTTAATAATCTAATAATCAACAACTTCACAATAATGACTGTCTTAATCTTATTTAAAGTTGATAATAAAAGATAAATTAACCATTATTTATATGCATCTATACAAGATATTTTAAACATAAATTATATTTTAAATATTTAATTAATTTTATAATATTATTTAAGACTATAAAAATATCGATTAAACATAAATTATATTTTAAATCTCATTTTTTTGTTGATTTTATAATATTAATCATAATTATAAATATTCAGTTTTATAATTTATTGTAAAAAATGGATAGACCGTTAACTCATCCGCTAAGAGTACGAACATTGACTTCTCGTTCATTTTTCACATCAAATTTTAAATAATATATTCGGTTTGGTAAAAATATTAATCAATTTAATTTCATAAATATTAACTTTTAATTAATTTTAAAATTTATTAGAGGATTTAAATAATATTTATATAATTATAATTAATATTATAATTAATTAAAATTAATTATAATTATATAAATATTATTTAAATCCTCTAATAAAAGTGCTAACTTTGACTACTATAATCCTATGAATTTGAGAATTTGACCCTACCTCGGCCAGGAGAAAGAACGTGGAACTAACAAACGAATAGTCAAAACCTCATTTCTAAGTTTCTTAGAACCCTCAAAGCTGTCTCTGGCACGGCAGTCAGGCACATTGTTTGACTTCCACAAGCCCTGATATGAACTTAAGCGGAAAGAAGGAAATCCACAATTGGGTTGGGAAGCGTTCTTTCATTGAAAGGGAAACCAAAACGATAAGATAAATAGACACAAAATGGCACGTTTTGAGTATAAAACAAAACAACTTCGATAGTTCTTTCTTCCCTTGAGCTGTTGACAACTTGGCATGTTCTTCACGTCCTAGAAGCTCAATCTCTTATCTGTTTTTGCCTTCGTACATGGAACATTCTACTAAACCAACAATTACCACTACAAGAATTCTATTGGTTACCGACGAAAATTATCGGCGAAAAACATTTCGAGTCCAATAAATCGCACAAATTATTCGTAATTACATTTACATAAACGATAATTACAACAATAACCCGAAACCATAATGTATACAATCTGCAGTTTAAAACCTTGAATCTAATGTATCTGTGCATTCAAACATTGCAATTTGCAAGTCCTGATTGCAAAACCTTCAAGCTGAGTGCCATTAGAAAGTTGATTTGAGCATTAATCATAGCTAAACCATATTTACATATTCAAGCATTGCAATTTGCAACTTGTAGTTGCAAAATCTTAATTTGAGAGCCATTAGGAAGCTGATTTAAGACAATTAAAACAACACAACCGAGCAGCATGATGAGGTTAGGATTGTAACAATTTGCTTTGATGAGCATTATTTTCACACTACCATAGCTAAATCATCAACCTAAGTTTAAATTGGTTTTCACTAAAATTTTAAATTTCAAAGTACAAATTAATCTCAATTACCTTATGAAAGAAGAATTTATTGACTAGAATGATTAGAGAAAGCATGTGAAGAACAATACAGAAAAATCAAAGCTATTCCACTAGAAGAACTAGGTCTTGCAAGCATATTCAAAGGTAGAACATGTGAAACTTCTTCAAGGATACGAGAGTTTCCAAGACAAACCTCTCTAACAGGAAAAGAGACTGAGATAACTAAACGTCGTCTCTTCTGAGCTTGTTCAAAAGTGCTGTGACAAGTGCGTCTCTCTTCTCAGCCCTAGCTTCTTCTCTCATCCTTCTTTGTTCTTCTCTTTCTCTCCACCTCCTATCTATCATTAATCTCTCGTTTTCTAGTGCTTCCATTCTCTGTCTCCACTCTATCTCCATTACGCTCCTCTCATGTTCTCTGGCTTCAAACGCTTCTCTCCATTGAATCTCCATTTGCATCTGTTGCTTCATGAAATCTTCTAACACCTCTCTCAAACTGTTCATGTTGCCGGGATTTGCACTGCTCTTAACCCTTTTCTTCTTTCTCGTGACACCCTTCTCTCCCTCGCTCTCTTCGTTATCGTTATCTTCATCAGAATATAGCTCCACTGCTCTTTTCTGAGACCCACTTGCTTCAGGTCCATTCCACAACATTCTTTGCATTCTATCCGTGAAAATCGCTTCTAACTCATGGTAAAACGGGAACTGTTGTCTCATAGAGGGTTCGATAGTTTGATATCCCTAAATGAAACAAAGATGGCAAGAAATGAATACCCATTACAAAAGATTTCTGGAAACCATTGACTAGATGTTACTTGAAGTGGAAACAGAAAGCAAATACCTTGTACCGAGTGACGAGGTTTTTCCACTTGCACTTGCACTGCTCTGCGCTGCGATTATAACCCTTTTCCTTCATTTTATTAGATATCAATTCCCAAAGAAGCTTGTTCCTTTTGGTCTCCGTGAAAGCTTGATCTAATTCTGCTCTCATCATCAGAAACTCCTTCGTTTCTTGAACACTCCATTGAGGATACCTGTCAATTCCTGTATCAACGTTGACACTCATGACGTGATGGTGAGGGTGTCCTTCCATATCCAAAGAACACCCACACGCTTGCAGGATCTTATATTCGATCTTAAAACTCTACCCTGAAAAGCTAAAGATCAAAGAAGCACGGAGAGAAAGTGAAAGATTTATACGGGGAAGTGCCGAAGTGGTGTGAATCGAAGGAGTAAGTGTGAAACACAGAAAATAGAAAGAAAAGGAAAAGGAAGTGCTCTTTTGCTTAGGCTTCTCTATCTGTCTACGCGTAAACTCAGTTTCTTTTTAGAGATTTTTAATTATTTTTTAAATATTTTCAGGGTCCTCTTGCGTCTTCGTGGCGTCAGCATAACGAAGCCTCTGTTGTTCTGGTCCGATCTTTGGTCTCTGCCAACAAACTTACAAGACTAGGAACACAAGCTGAATTACTCGTCTTCCTTTTTACTACAAGAACTAAGAATGTCTTACATCTGTGATTTTTTTGGGTCTTAAAGATATTTAAATTTAACATAACAATTAACACATAATTTCTTAAGTTCATGCTTTTTTTTTAATTTCATAACCAAGATTTAAAATTGACCTTTTAAAAAATTAGTAGTTGAAATCTTAGATTTGAATTTTCTGAATTTTTTTTGGAGATAAAGATTCACTTCTCTTTAAAAATCTTATTATAAATTATTTAAATTAAATTTATAATTGAATTTTAAATCTTTAATTTGATTTCTATTTTTTAAATTTCGTTATTTATTAAATATAATGTTCATATAAAATTTATCAATTATTTAAATAAAGTTTCTCGCTTAATTTTTAAATTTCATTAATTTACTGATTAAACTAAATGCATTTTTAATTCTAAGGTTGGATCTTTTTTTTTGTAAAATAGTGTTATCAAGAATATAAAATAGTTCACTTCAATGAACATACATAACCAAATATATTTTTATATTAAAATTTAGTCAAATGAATACTTTTATAAAATTTATTTTTACTAATATGATATATTTCAACTATCTCTTAATGATAAATATTAGTAAAAAGTTAGCTTTTTTTTTTGAAACGGAGGAACTCATGGCCGTTATCATTTAGATGTGTACTGGGTAAATCTTTAGATTGACGCAATAGCCTGCAAATCATGTCAACCGGATACTTCGCACTAGACAAGTCATGTATGATTGGCTCAATAGAGAGAGAGTAAATAGGAGAATTCAAATACAAAATTTTTTAGCCTCATACCTCCCACTCCATCAACTTGCCCATCCTGCAGTGCTCAAAAGGTGTTAATATTATCCACACAACTCATTTTTAATTAGGATTATAAATAAAATTTAGGTTTAAATATAATAAAAATGTTTCAAACCTTTTTTATTTTAGTTTTTGCGTTTTTAAAATTACCACTTATTTGTATGATATTATTTAATAACAACAACACTCATTAGAAATCTTACTAATAGGCGAGATCTGAGAAAGTCTAGTAGTATGCAGCCTTACATCTAACTAATAAAAATATTATTTTTAAATGACTCACGTGAAGAGGAGAAAAATAAAATAAAATAAAAAATAGATAATTAATTAATTAATTATATCTAAATAATGTAATATTAAAGCATTTAAATTTTAAAATTTTCATTTTAGAATCATAAATAAATAAAAATGTGATAAATTAAGTAAATAATAATTAAACATATAAAATAAGGTTAAACCGCCACAAGACTTTTATTTAAAAGTCCTCTCGTGGATTTCCCGTCAACTTTCTGGTCCTTTCCCATGTTGAACCGTGTGAAGGTGGCAAATGATGAGAACTCAAAGTTGTGGAGCCTGCACTATAACAAAATCCAAATTTGCGCTCAACCATGTACAACTAGTCGAGTTGGATTTATCATTCTTAATCTTATATGATCATATTTGATTTCTTATCGATTTTAACTCGAATTTAATTGAAATTGAGTTATATAACCTAATTTGATTGCATTCCTATAAAATAATATCGCATTATAAGGAATATTTGAATTATTTTAACAATACTTTAAACTAATCTTTTTTTATTTTAATTCTACTATATTCGATTTTTAAAAGAAATTATTTTAATTTAATTATTTTATTATCTTAAAATAATATTGTATTAAGAAGAATAAATTAAATTGCAATTAGTGCATTTTGATATTAATTAGTGTATTATGATATGTTTGCGAATTGCAATTAAATAATACATTATTTGCAGGTATGAAATTTTTGTGATACATAAATAATTATTAAAATTAATGATATACTAAAAATTTGAATAATTATTAAATAAATAAAATTCATAAATAATATTAAATAGCTATTAAACAAATAAGATTTAAAATAATTATATTTTAAAAATAATTATTAAAATTAAAAATATTAAATTAAAATGATTTTTGAAAAATAGAAAAAAATTTAAAAAATAATACAACTATTTGCAACGTTTTTATATAAACGTCATAGAAAGCATTCCGCGACGTCTTAAAAACATCGCAGAATGTGTCTTTATGTGACGTTTCCTCCGTGACGTTTCAAAAACGCGTCGCAGAAAGACCAATCTTTCAGTGACGTTTTTAGAATCGTCACGAAATATCCGTATTTTTCGTGACGTTTTAAGAGATACGTCGCAGAAACCTTTTGCCTACATTACATTTGGCGACGTTATTTGTGACGTTTTTTAAAACGTTGTAAATTGTATTTATGATGTTTTTTGAAATTTTGTGACGCTTTTTAAACGTCGCAAATTGTGTTATTTTCTTTTAGCGACTTCACGTTTAAAATTTTATTATAAATTATTTAAATTAAATTTATCGTTTAATTTTAAATCTTTAATTTTATTTTCTATTTTTAAATTTCGTTATTTATTAAATGTAATGTTCATATAAAACTTGTCAATTATTTAAATAAAGTTTCTCACTTAATTTTTAAAATTAATTAATTTACTGATTAAACTAAATACATTTTTAATTACACATTCCTTTTTCTTGGAAAAATATTATTATCAAGAATATAAAATAGTTCACTTCAATGAATTTACATGACCAAATATATTTTTATATTAAAATTTAATCAAATGAATACTTTTATAAAATTAATTTTTACTAATATCATATATTTCAACTATCTCTTAATGATAAATATTAGTAAAAGGTTATCAAAAGTTTTTATTTTTTGAAACGGAGGAATCCGCAGCCGTTATTATTTTAATGCGCACTAGGTAAACTTTTGAATTGATGCAATAATCTGCAAATCATACCAATCGGGTACTTTGTACTAGACAAACCCTATATGACACGCTCGATCGAGAGGGCGTAGATAGGGGGATTCAAGCACAAGATTTTTTGGCCCATGCCTCTCACTCTACCAACTCGACTACCACCTACGACGCTCAAAAGGTTTTAATATTCCCCACACAACTCATTTTAGATTAGGTTTATAAATAAAATTTAGGTTTAAATATAATAGAAATATTTCAAACCTTTTTTTAGTTCTTATGTGTTTTGAAAATTACCACTTATTTTTATGAAATTATTTAACAACAGCAACACTCGTTAGAAATCCTACTAACACACGAGATCTGAGAAAGTCAATTAGTACGCAGCCTTACATCTAACTAATAGAGAGGTTATTTCCAAATGATCCACGTGATGAGGAGAAAAATAAAATTAAATAAAATTACAAATAAATAAATAGATAATTAATTAATTAATTTTATCTAAATAATGTAATATTAGAACGTTTAAATTTTTTAATTTTCATTTTAGAATCATAAATAAATAAAAATGTGATAAATTAAGTAAATAATAATTAAACATATAAACTAAGGTTAAACCGCCATATGACTTATTTTTTCTAGTCCTCTTGTGGATTTCCTCGTCAACTTTCTGGTCCTTTCCCATGTTGAACCGTGTGAAGGTGGCAAATGAGAACTCAAAGTTGTGGAGTCTGCACTATAATGCTGTGTTTGGTTAACGTCTTCAACAGATAGGGACGGGACGAGACGGAACAGAACAGGACGGAACAGAACAAGAATTGAAGATAGTGAGATGTTTGGTTGTGGTGGACAGAACAGAGATAATTGTCTTCGTCCTGAGTACAAAAATGTGTTTGGTTGCCAAGGACAGAACAGAAAATAGTGTTAATGACGGAAATGCCCCTATAGTATAATAAGAATAGTAGATGTAATTCATTGATTATTTGATAATTGTTGCAATATTTATTTTACAATTTTGAATT
>JAOTBA010000004.1:28135416-28146154 GCA_025629845.1 Erythroxylum squamatum | reverse complement strand
TTTCCGTACTTGGTAATCCGATTCGATTCGTCTCGCTTCGGTTCCGAGCCTTCGATTTGCTTTTGTTTTTGTTCTTTTGTCTCGTTTTCCGGTTCGGACCCGATTCATGCATAAGTATGAAGGTTTCGGATTAAGTGGTTGGTTATCCGGATATGGGTTCGAACAGTTTAGATTTTAAAATATTGATGTAAACTATGAATTAGGAAATCATAAAGTTACTAATTTTAATATCTTTTAGAAAATTTGAATAGTATATACTAATTCTATTATTCCACAATTAGTTGATGCAGTCAAAGAAAAATATTTATCAGAAAATTTTAATTATTTCCCTCAATTTGAAATAGAATTAGTATTATAATTTTATTATAAAATTGATCAATATCTTAATTTTAATGATTAATACTATAAGAAATTTTAATTAATTATATCAATATTGGATAAACTAACTGCAAGCATGAATGCTTCTCAAAAAATCTAAATGCAAATATTCATTTTAAGTCATGCAATTCCTGAGAATACTTGGGGACTAAAATCGAAGGAAAAGAGAAATTTTGGGTCGGTAATAGAAATATACTCAAAACGAGGGGCTTGAATGCAAATGTATGAATATATATAGACAACACGCGACCAGACAATTAAACGCAGACATTGTTCCTACATACCGTGCCGTTCAGACCGACAAACGTCGCAGAACTAAAAACGACAACTAAAATTCTTTAATAAAAAACATTATAATTTATTTTACATAATTATTAAAGGACGAAATCTACTTCGCTAAACTCACCCGCCCTTCACGTCCCCAATTTCACAGCCTCCTCCATTTTGCTTCTTCTCGGCTCTTCACTCACTCACTCACTACCGTTGCTGTTTTAGGGTTTCACCTTCCAGAATGTGAACAGTGAAACCTTAGCTTGCTAGATCCGTAGGATTCGAGGTATCTATGGGAAATTGCTGCAGATCTCCGGCGGCAGTTGCCAGGGAAGACGTAAAGTCGAGCTTTTCCGGAAATGATCACGGGAAGAAAGACTCGAGCTCCGGGAAGAAACCTCCAATAACTGTCCTCACTGACGTTACCAAAGAGAACATTGAACAGAAGTACCTAGTGGATCGGGAGCTGGGACGGGGAGAGTTTGGGGTCACCTATCTATGTATTGACCGAAGCAGCCGAGAGTTGCTCGCATGTAAGAGTATTTCGAAGAGGAAGCTGAGGACGGCGGTTGATGTCGAGGACGTGAGGCGAGAAGTCGCGATAATGAAGCATTTGCCGAAGAATTCGAGCATCGTGAGCTTGAGAGAGGCGTGTGAGGACGAGAATGCGGTGCATTTGGTTATGGAGCTGTGCGAGGGAGGAGAGTTGTTTGATCGGATTGTGGCGAGAGGGCACTACACGGAGAGAGCAGCTGCGGCGGTGACGCGGACGATTGTGGAGGTTGTGCAGTTGTGTCACAAGCATGGAGTTATTCATAGAGACTTGAAGCCCGAGAATTTCCTTTTCGCGAATAAGAAGGAGAATTCACCTTTGAAGGCCATTGACTTTGGTCTGTCTATATTCTTCAAACCAGGTGAGTTTGACTATTTTGATTCAGACCCGATACAGAAATGCGCATATTCACTATGTGACCACTGCTCTATTCTCTTTGTTCTGTTCAATTTGCAAGTGGACCAAACTATGCTGATGCAGACCCAATACAGGAATGTGCATATCACTATGTGATTACTGTTCTATTCTCTTTGTTCTGTTCAATTTTATAGACTGCGATGCTGAATAGGAAAGTTTGTTATTGGCCCTAGGTGCCATGTCTAACAATTGAGTCTAGCTTTGTCTACTTTCCTTAGTCTGATAGGCTGATTCTAAGCAGTAGAGATTTGGAGCATTCGGTTTATTTTGAAGCTTGAGGTAAGCAGCTGAAGTTACAGCATGACGAAACAAGCAGCATCAATTTTTTTTTAATCATTTTTCACAGATAACCAATCCAAGTTCTTGTGGTTAATGCATTCTGAGCATTTTGTCTAGGCGTTTAATTGGTTCACCGAAGGCTAAAAGAGGCTATTTTTTTGCTTGTTCAACAACTAGTGCAATCATAAGCTTTGCATAACTGAAGTTTATGTTTGTCTTCTTTAAAACATCAACTATTTTGATACAGTGACTGATATCCTGGTTTCCTGCTAGTAAGAGGGTTCTGAAAGGTAGCCAATATGCCAGGAATCATGAAGCTTTAATCACTTATTCTTGATTATGCTCGTGCTTAATGTTTTCGTTTCTACTACTAAAATTCTGAACATCATAGGTGAGAGGTTCTCTGAAATTGTTGGAAGTCCATATTACATGGCTCCAGAAGTGCTTAAGCGAAATTATGGGCCAGAAATTGATATATGGAGTGCAGGGGTCATTCTTTATATTTTGCTGTGTGGAGTTCCCCCATTTTGGGCTGGTAATGATATTTTTGTCTTTTTCAGTCATCCTTCTCTTCTATGTTTTCACTCTGAATAGGGTGAAACTTTGAGAGTAACTTACTTCCATTAAATGCAGAGTCTGAACAAGGTGTTGCACAGGCAATTCTTCGTGGTATTATAGATTTCAAACGGGATCCGTGGCCAAATATTTCGGATAGTGCTCAAAACCTAATCAAGCAAATGTTGGAGCCTGATCCAAAGCTTCGACTAACAGCAAAGCAAGTGCTAGGTAATTTACTTGATTTGCACCTATTCTTGATACGATTTCAGTTGGGAAATCTTTCTCTTAACTTACTCTGCATGCACTTCATTTTTTAAAGCATTACCTTATGATAAATATGCTTGGGCATATTGTTTTGTATGATTGACATACTACCTAATGATAAAAAAGTGCGAGGTCTCTCCAAACATACAGAGAATTTCTTTAGGGTTTATATTTATGCTTTTTGAAAATTCTTGTTACCTGCTTCAAGGTATTGCCTGTCACTGTATTTTTTGGTTCAATGATGAGGTGTAACTGCCTCATCTAAGTTCATATTCGGTTCTTATTGTTGCTAACTCTGCTAGGAAAAATATACAAATATACAGTTCCAATAAAAGCAATAAGGCTAAGCTTTTTGCTGATGAATTGTGTGGTTAGACATGTTTATCTTTCACCTAATGTTTTATCTTCACTCGTAGAGCATCCCTGGCTCCAGAATGCTAAAAAGGCTCCAAATGTTCCTCTTGGAGATGTTGTCAAATCAAGACTGAAGCAGTTTTCCATGATGAATAGATTCAAAAGAAAAGCTCTTAGAGTTAGTTCTTTTATCAATGCAGAATATTTTATCTTCATTTTCTGGGACGCTATTTCCCTGTTTTCAAGATAATTGCGACTCTTGGAACAGGTTATTGCTGATTTCTTATCTACTGAAGAAGTTGAAGACATAAAAGATATGTTCAAGAAGATGGACACGGACAATGATGGTATTATTTCAATTGAAGAACTGAAAGCTGGACTACGAAATTTTGGCTCCCAGCTTGCTGAGTCTGAAGTTCAAATCCTCATAGAAGCTGTAAGTTGATGGGTTTATCAACTGTACCTGTGGCATCATTGCAGCAAATTCATGTTAATATGTTCTGCATTTCTAGGTTAGACCTCAAAATTTATTCAAAAAGTCAAATCTTTTATACAACTAGAGTATAAGATGGTCACTACTCCATGGAACACTATGTGTGCTATTCTTGCTTCTGGGGAGTCTATACTGGTTCATGTTACTTTTCCGCGACCAAGGTTTGCAGACAGGAATCATTAAATGGGGGATATATTTGGAAAGGATTATATTGAGGTGTGATGGATATGTACTAAAAGACAATTGAATCATAAATTAATGGTCTTACATCAATTTCTGTCTAATCGGAGAGATTCAATACACATTTTGATGGATACTGTCAAATGTTGATCCACAAGGATTTTGTTGTCAGAATTTCTGTGAAATCTTCCTGAAACTATTATGAATTTTTTTTGGGTGGTAAATAGGACTTCAGTGCATAACTTTGCACTTCGAATCAATTCAAATATAATTCTTATAGGTAAAGGCATTTATTAATACTTGCATTTCACATGCATAGTGTATGCATCTCCTTGTAGCAAAAACTGATCCACAGGAAATGTATTTCAGTCTTGCGTGGTTTTTTCATCTGTTGGTGGAGAAAGTAGTAAAAGACTACAAAGATAAGATTTTGGATTCATTTGTGTACACCACTTCTTCATATTTTTAAATGGACAACTTGTTTGGAAACAGGTAGATACTAATGGGAAAGGGACACTTGACTATGGTGAGTTTGTTGCTGTTTCCCTTCATCTCCAGAGGATGGCCAATGATGAACATCTTCACAAGGCATTCTCCTACTTTGACAAGGACGGGAATGGTTTCATTGACCCGGATGAGCTACAGGACGCTTTAATGGAAGATGGAGCAGATGATTGCATAAATGTAGCAAATGACATCTTTCAAGAAGTTGACACAGACAAGGTGACAAGCAGGCAACAATTTTCTGTTGATTTAGAATTTGATACGGTTGATCTAATCTAACATGGCTTGCCCTCATGCAGGATGGCAAAATCAGCTACGACGAATTTGTTGCTATGATGAAAACAGGTACAGATTGGAGGAAAGCTTCTCGTCATTACTCAAGAGGGAGATTCAACAGTCTAAGCATTAAGCTGATGAAGGATGGTTCCTTGAACTTGGGGAGCGTGTAATGTAGGAAAAGGTCTGTGTTTATCTCATCATGCAAAGAAAATATTAGATTGCAGACTTACATCTTAGACTTGCTTTTCCTTGAAGTGTTTGGTGGGTCCTACTGATTACAAATACCCCTGTCAGTCTGAAGCTTACGAGGATGAACAACACCGAGTACTCATTGTCTATCTCACATGTTTAACTCTATAACAATGGTACCTTTACATTTCGTGGTATGATTCGATCCTTTTTAACCCCTTCAACCTTAGGCAATTGGTTCTGGTTGACAACGTGAAGTAGAAAGGTGTACAGACCTGAGGTATATTCTTGTCAAGAAAGAGTTCAAATGGTACATTTGTGTTAAATGCTTCAAACTGGGGCCAACATCTTTTGGGAGAGGGCACCTTTTCCATGTCTCATTGCCGGTGTCACTCAAGGCGTCTCAGCCAAAGAGGCTTGAAACTGCCAGACTTCTCAACCAAACTCATCAGACTTTCACCTTTCAATTGGCTGATGCTGCAAAAGGAAGCAAGAAACAATTTGCGTCAAAAGTATGCCTTCTCAATTCAGAACGGAAACTCACAAATGTCAAAATTTGTTGTGTTAGTTGTAGGAAGCAGCTTTGTAACGATTATTGTTTGTTTTTGTATCAATTGTGGAGTTACTCTTGTTCACTGACACTGTGCCTCCATGATTTAAATGATTAATATTCCCTGATGGAATCTGATTGCAATCATTCCATTCTCATCAACTGCATTTCTTATGTCCCTGGTATTAACATGAGTAGTATGCAGTATGCACACTTCCCTGGTGAATCGTGTTTCTCCAGGGAATTAAGCTTGAGGGAAAACCATATCAGGGACACATAGCTGGGTCTGTAATTTTACAGTAACCTGACCACATCCTGAATGCATCGTATCTTCATGATTACAATGTCAATTAGCCCTAAGGATTGCTGGTTGGCCCAATAAATTAGCCCTTACTGTTCTTGAAATTTCGTTATGGTGGACAGCTACGATTCATTGTTTTAAAAATTAGACAGAAAGTTAAATTGATAAAATAAAAAGTTTAAGGTTTAATTGGTATTAAATCGTTATAAAATCAGTTAAATATTGAATAAAATTAAATATTTTAAAAAAGTTTGAAGAAGAATATAATTATTAATATAAAATTTTAAAGTTTAATTGAAAAGGTAAACTATTAAGTAAAAATTAATCAATTTATTTTAGTTTATAAAAATTAATTAGTTTTAAAAAACTGACTAATTAGTTAATAAACGAATCTGATGTGAGCTCAAGAGAAAGTTGAAAGACGAGTCAACTATCGAATGACTTATTGATCATGCCGAAAGGACCGATTACTCATACTAATGCTAAGAAGCTTAAAGAAGCATTTGGTGGGCTTATACATACCATGGTTGATGAAGAAAAGGCCTTTGGAGATCAAGTTACAATCAATAACATCAAGGGTATAACATTATTCACGTGTTCTGACTTGGGCCGAAATTCTGACATTGATTTAGGCTGAATCAGCTCAACTGACCAACATGAAAGTTGTAGATTTTTGTATTAGCTTTCTAACAGTATAATATTTTCCTTAATCGAAGATCTGTGGCCCAAGTTATGCTCGATTTACTAAAGGATGTTCTGTCAGAAAATTATTACGACTTTCTAAGAGACTTTTCGTTTTTCTAATTAGGTTCTTTATTTTAAGCCCATTTTTGAGACTTAAAAAGGTTATTTTTTGCACTTCATATTCAGATTACATTGAGAATAATTTTAGGTCACTTTGTGAGAGATTCAATTCTGAAATTCTCTACAAACCGATTTTACAAACTTATCAAGTGATTAGTCGAATTGCTTGTGGCGTTCTTTTGATGCCTTTGTGCGTTTTGGTTTCTAATTGCATTGTTAATCTTAAGTCAAGGCGTCGAAAGATCTTCCAACAACTTTGAATTTTTAGGTTAAGATTTTGATCCGATCAATCAAGAGGTTCCTAATCGAGTCGATTGTAGGGGTTTCGCATCAAAATCAAATTTTAACAATAAAAAATATTAAATCGAATCAAAAAGTTAAAAATGAACTAAAAAATTAACTAATTCAAAATTTATATTATTAAACCGTTCAAAGTGATTCAGTTGTGCCATGACTTCTTCCATCAAGATTGTAGACTAGAGTTATATGTGTGTTGCGATTGCTTCAAGGGGCCAGACCCAACTTCGAGTTCAAAAGAATTTGTCAAGTCAAAACTCAAATCTGATCGAAGCTGATAAGTAAATTCGAGTTTGAATTCGTTTAAGTTTTAGGTTTACTCGAAACAGCTTGAGCTCAGTGTTAGATAGGATACGGACCTTTTCGACTTGAAACTTGCCTAAAATTTTAAAAGAAAGAAAGGAAAAATTGGGATCAAATAACGGTTTTAGTTATGTATCTTAGATTGAACGTAAAAAGATAAGAAACGAATAAATATAGAAATACCTGATTTCGATTTCCGTAACTTCAAATGAGTTTTTTGAAGTCGAAACGAGCGCGAATCCACCGATGTCTTCACAGGAACTATTCTCCGGGACATGGGTAATGTCTTTCTACAGTTTTCTTAAACCGTAAGCTCTCTTAACAGGTTAAAAAATTCTTACGCTTACGATTAATTATATAAACAACTGTAGGAGACCTTAACCTTTATATATAGCATTCACATTGGAATTTCCAATCACAAGACTGATATGGCCCTGGTTTAAATTGATTGAGTTCTGTTTTCATACGGACTTCGACCCATTGATTTAGATCATTTATTGGGTAACTTTATTATCTTTATCTGGATCAAATTACGTAACTTAACCGATAAGTTAGTGAAAAACTAAAAAATGCAATTAATAGTTGTCCAATTTTATGAAAAAAGACAAAATTATCCAACACAAACATCTTTGTACTCAAATATCTGTTCGAATTCGAATCCTTTTTGATAGTTAAGTTTTAATTCGAGCTCGAATCCGATCAAATTAACTTTGATCCATTTACTTTGGATTCATCGACACAAAACTAAAACTGTCAGAACTTACCATGTTCTTTAATATCAAGACATGTGTGTTCGTGCCAGAGAGCCTGCCGTGTTAAGGGCTCTCGTGATTCATGATCGTTGACGAAGTTCCGATGTCTTTCTTTTTTCATTCTTTATGCAAACACATTTCCAAGCTTTTGCTCGTGTTTTCTGAATCAGCTGAGTCACACATGTTTGATTCAATCCTACCCAAATTGAACATAATTAAACCACCAAGCAATAAAGAACAAAAGCAACGTGACGAACTACATAAAATATAATAATTAATTTTGAAAAGTATAGTTGACAGTCAATTTTTATAATTTTCAAAGTCAAAAGTTGTAAACGTTGATCTATTAAGTCATACACTTATAAATGAGTTAAGGCATGATATTTAAGCCATTTTCTTTAATTTTCCGATCAAGAATTAAATTTAGATTCGAGCTCTATGGCCCGATTCGACATGAAACCTGAATATATTAAATTTAAAATACGTCTTTTGAATAAAACAATGTTATTTTTAAATAATATTTTAAATTTAAAATAAAACGGTTGAGCTTAGCTCGGACCTAATTGGACTTCAATGCCACTTAAGCCCGATTTAACTTGGTATTAGGCCTTAGACCGTTCGAACTTCGAACCGAACTTTTCGATTCAATTTATTCTAATAACTATTGTTATTAAAAATCAATCAATTTATTAATTAATCGGTCAAGTTTTGTAAAATAATAAATTCTTATAAACAAAACTCAATCAATTAATTTTTATTTAACAATCACTTTTTTCAATCTAACTCCAAAATCTTTGATAGGTAAAGACAATCTCTTTTAATTATATTTTAAATTCTTTAATTTTATTTAATATTTAGGCGATTTTATAATGATCTAATTTCGGTTGAATTTTTTAAATTTTAAACTTTTTATCTTACCGATTTAACTAGAGATGACAATATTTAGCCCAATCGAGCCCGACACAAATTATTATTTTTTAAAAAAATTGTCAAAACGGCGTTATTTTGCCAGTATACGTGGAGCTTGTCATCCTAGATTTAACTTCTGCTCCAACTTTTAAAACATTACTCTTATTCTTCTTTATTCTTTTTTTTTCTTTTAACTAAATTCATGTGCCAGAAAGTCTTTTAATATAAGATTTCATGAAGGATTTACACTTTGAATCAATTAGATGGTTTGTAGATTTTTATTTTTCTTCACGACACCTTCGGATTAATAGGTTTTTTGTTACGATAATTCGTACTTGCTTGTTCTGTATAATTGTGATTTTATAATGCATTTTCCTTCTTAACTCTAATTATTATTTTCGTTTTTAGTTTTGATTTATCATTTTTGCAATTAATTTTGGTCGTAGTAACTTTATTGCCTCTTTTTTCCAAGCAAATAAAGCATAAATTATAGATCATTAAGTGATCTCAATGTTTTCTAAAAGCTATTTTATAATTTAAATTTAGATTCAAATATTCTCATGGTTTAATAATTATTAAAATATCAAAAAATCTAAGATAATTTTACACTCCTTCGTATATTTTAATTTGTAATTATTTTAGAGTTTTTAGTATTTTAAATTTCTTAAATAATAAAATTCACTGTGACACAAATACAATATCTGATAGCCATGTAATGAAAAAACTAATTTAATGCAGCTTATCACATTATTCGTATTAACAGAAAATTTATTTTTGCTAAAAATTAAAAATTGAAACATTTTAGTCCGATCTTTTGTTGGAGTTACCCGTAATAACGAACTTTTGAAATGAACATGTTTATTTATCAAAATATTGAACTATTTTTTAAATTATTGTTTATTCACATTCCTAGTGCCCATTGTTTCAAAGAGAGGAGGACGAGTTATTCACATTTGAATTGATAGTTAGAGGTGATTGTTACTTTTTTAATTGATCTTAATATTACAAAAATTTTAATATCCAAACTAAAAAACTTTAATGTCACGTGGGTGAGTGGCTTACTTCCGATTGAGTTCTTTATGCAACCCAAGTCTTTGTTCTTGGATGGAATTGTCTCATGTTGGCTACAATGATTTGTGATAAGAGACGAAGTTGATTTTGAGCAGATGCTATATTTCTCTTTTGATCATCTTGTGGTTGATTAGAAAATTGAGTGTAGCTTATTTCAATTGGAGTTTCACGCAATCTGGGCAGCAGATTACGGCTATTCAATTGGTGAACAATTTTCATATATATCTTCAAAGGAGTTAAATTATAGGGAAGTTGTTCCTTTATCCTGTGTTTGGTTCCTGTCCCTGTTAGTGGGGACAGGAACGGGGACAGAGAAATCCTGTCTCCGGACACGTTTAGTTCCTGTCCTCAAATTTTTGTCCATTGTCCCCGGTGGACAGGGATAAGGATTTTTGTCCCTCCCAAAAAGGGAGGACAGGGACACGTTGTCCCTGTCTCTGGCACATACCACAACTCATTTTTACACATCTGACCCCGACTCCTTCACCCTATTCTTCCCCGACTCCTTGTTGTCTTCGTCCCCGACTCCTCCTTGTCATTGCCACGGATCGCGACCACCACAACCTCCTTCGCCCTCACGATTGCAGTCTCCAGCCTTCCCTCTCGCACGCTGCCCTTCTTCCCCAAGACGTTTGTCCCTCCAGTGTCAAGTAAGTATTTGATTGTATGGTAGAAATATGTCGGTCTTCCTTGCTTGACCGACACTCTGGTTGCCCAAACGTGTCGTACATTGTCGTCTTCTTCTACTCTCTCCCTCTTTATGATTCATTTTTTGTGGTTGACCCGGAGACCCACTTTTTTGCCGGATCAAGCTACCCATGCCCACTGGGTTTTTGAATTGACTTCATGTGTTGGATTTGCTTTCCAGAAGGAGTTTGGTTGGGAGGTTGATTTAGTTCTCAGTGTTTTGATGATGCACGATTGAATGTGGGGATTTGGTTGGGGATTTGTATACGGATCTGTGTTGGGGTTTTGTTGTATGCAAAATTGGTAAGAATAATGTGTATGCATTGTGTCATTGTGGTTGGATAGC
>JAOTBA010000004.1:28107466-28124500 GCA_025629845.1 Erythroxylum squamatum | reverse complement strand
GGTACTTTCACGTGTAGTTTATCACAGAGGATACTCGATTCATGGATCCAAACGGTAACATGCAGTTCAGCCAAAATTCGGCAGAACCACATATTATTTTAGTTTATTATTTATTTATCTATTTTTTAAGTGGGTCATTCGAAAACAGTCTCTCTACTAGTTAAGGGTAAACTGCATATTACCGAACTCTACAGACTTTACATATCAACCAGATTTTTTATCGAATTGTTGATGAGTATAAAGTAAAATTTTGTGATACAATTTACTATAACTAGCGATTTGTAGGGTTTATAATATTCAAAAGCTTTGATTATTATTGTTGATTCGCTAGTGTTCTCAATGCTTAATTTAGAATTCACCTCCTTCGTGACGATGATGCATAGAATTACTCGTTGCATGCGTGTACGGATCGTGCTATCTATAAATCGAAAGGCCAACAATATCTTAAATGAGTAAGTTTAGAAGACTGAGTAAACTTCTGGGATGATCAAGTTTTCAAATTACAACGCTTTAATGTCAACAAGTGTCTTTTTTATTCTAGACTTAGACGAATGCTTTGACATTGCATATGAACATGATAATTCGTCACGTTTTAAGTTTTCTAAATTAGCTATTAAGTCTAAATTCGGATTACCTATGGCTACACCTTTCCACACTAATGTTGTGAACATAATAGTTGAAACTGATAACTTAATTAGTATTTGCAAGACTTGGTTAGATATAAAAGATTATCTAAGTCATCGTGACATGTCTGTGATAATTATATCGATAATAAAATAAAATAAATTAACTTTTTTAATTATCATCTTATTTACTACAAAAAAAAAATTTGGGTAAACTTTTCATATAACATTGATTCGACTAATTTAAGAGTAAAAACCTTAAACTAGTCGATTTTTTAGTTAGGTTTTTAATCTTTTAGTTCGAGTTAGTTTAATGATTTTCGTTGTTAAAAGCTGGTCAGTTTATTAATTAATCGGACAATTTTGATAAAACAATTAATTTTATTTAACTATTTTTAATTAAATGTTATATTTCCAATACGCAAAGACAATCATTTTCAAAATTTTCAATTTTATTTAATTTTTAATTGATATTATGACGGTATTAAACCTTTTAAATCATAAATTTCTTACCTTATCGATTTAGTTTCTAGTTTAGTTTTAAAAACATTCATAATTACGATGATGAGGTGAGGGACCTTAAAGATCATGATCTATATATATATATATATAAAACAAATGGTGCAATCTTCTAGATGAGTGAATAGCTCGATTGTTAGTTCATGAAATGCTAGCTCCCTCAGTTTAACATTTACGTGCTCTTATATTAAATTTCTTGAAGCAATTATTATATAAATTTGAAAATGCAAGATAATGACTATCATCAGTATATATAATATCATATCATGTGTTCAAAAAGACGACTAAAACTGATATTGGGGCGATGACTTTGATTTTTGTTTGTTTTCATGCATAAGTAACGTTTATGAGGAGATGAATCTAGCCTGTTATGTTCCACACTTGGTTGGACAAATCTTTGTGCCGTGATTCAAGGCTCTAAGTGCAAAATAATGAACTCCAAATGTCATAATCTCATAATTAAACAATTAAAACCAGTTAGTTGAATTTTGCTTACAAAAATTAAAGCAGGTGAACTTAGTATGACAATTCGTTTATGCTTATGACATACCTATTAAAATTTATGAGAATTCAAGTTTAGACCTAAGAGTTTTGAATGACGACCGATGTTTTAAAAATTAGACCGGAAATTAAATCGATAAGACAAGAAGTTTTAACTATTTGATAAAATAAAAAAAATTTGAAATATGATTAAAGGAAACTGTTTTTACGCTTCGAAGAATTTGAAATTTAATTAAAAAAGAAGAATGTTAAATGAAAATTAATTGATTTATTTTTATTTATAAGATTGATATTTTACGAAATTATCTAATTAATTAATAAATTTGTCAATTTTTAATAATATTGACAAGGAGAAATATGATATTTTAAAATAAAATTTTAAATCTGAAAAGAGATATAATTATTTTTCTCTCAATCTTAGAAAATATATTAATATCTTTTATTAATTTAAAATAAAACGAATATATAAAAATACCCTTTGATTAAAACAATTATAAATTAATACTTAAATATTTAAAATAATTAATAAATAAATTGATATATTTTTAATAATAAGAGTTATTAAAGTAAACCGAATTGGAAAATATCGGTTCAAAACTTTTATTGTTGAACCAGTCGAACCAATTCAGTTTTTTAATAATCGCTAATAAGACAATTATATCTTTAAATATTAAACAATATAAGATAACCTACGAAACTGTCTGGTTTTTTAATAATATTTAGTTTCACAAATGGGAAATAAAGGTTGGACTGATTAAATAATATGGTACAATGAGAAAGCGAAATTAGTCTTCAAAACACAATAAAATAAAACAAAAATAGAAAAAACTTGTTCGGGAAGAAGACGATTTGGCGCCGAGCACGTGGCAAATTAAGATTCTGCACGTGATGAAAAGAAAAATACGTAAACCCTGAAAAGAGGAGTTGGGCAATGATCTACTGGTGTCGGCCGAACCAAACTAAAGCGTGGTCTTGCTCTTCCAATTCAATTCCAGCTCAGTGCATTCCCAACTTGGTCACTTCACTATCTCACAATTTGAACTTTACTTCTCTAATCAATTAATATTAATAAATATTCCTCCCAATTATTTTAATACAACGCAAAAAAATAAGAACAAGTTCCATTTTTTTTAAATTTTAAATAATTTTTAATATTTTGATGTTAAAAATATTAGATCTTATCATTATTGACTATTTATGAATTATTTTCAAAATATTACATTGATTAATACCTAATTAATCCTTTTTTTATATTGCAAAAAAGTTTATTATTATTGTGTAAATATTTATCAGCTCATATGAGTCACTCGAAAACAATTTTTCTACTATTTAAGGATAAGATTGTATATATACTATTGACTTCGTATATCAAGAAAATTTTTAATTGGTTGATGTCATCGTCGTTGTAAATATTTATCAGTCTTTGATGTTATTTGATTTTAATTCAAATTAAAAATTATAATATTGAAAATATTAATTACTAATTTCAAACTTTTAAAAATATTCAAAATAAATTTGTGTTTTTAATCTTCATCCAATTATATATCTTTCAACTAGAACTTTAAGATTTATTATTATTATTATTATTTTTATTTTTATTTTTATTATTTCCTTTAAAGTAAGATAATTTGTAAAGTTGTAACACCTAGATTCCACCAACCATTATTTTCCTCGAGATAATTTGGTCCACTAAATCCTTGTCTGCTACATGTTTTTTCTTCTCTGTTCCTATCCCTATATTCATATCTATCCAATTGTGGTAAGACCTAAACATTATTGGTCTAATTTTAAAATTAAAAAATACATATAATTATTTTTTCTTTTTTTAAAAATAAAATTGTTCTTAAATTATATTATTTAACAGATTAATAATTCAAGTAATGATATATATTGTTTGAATTTTAATTGATTTTTTCTAATTTCCTTCATGATTTATTGCTGACAAAACAACCCTCAAAAGATAAGTGGAAGAGAACCATCACTGAATCAGCAAAAACATAGAAAGTGCTCAGTCAAAAGCAAACCATATTGTAAGGTGGAAGCCACTCAAGCACTGAAGCCAACCAACAGCAATTATAAATTCCTATGGTGAATATAAACCCAACTCATATCACTGTAAACTCAACTACAAAGGGTCAGTATCAATTAAATCACCTGCTTCCTTTGAAAAAGAGAGAGTAACAGATATTATATATATACTTATGTTTTGGAATTTTGATCTTTTAGTATCTAGGTTAAGAGATATAAATTCTCCAGACCCCGTGTCTCAGCGAGATTTCTACTATATGTTGTTGTTGTTGTTGATAAAAGGTATAAATTGATTTAAATTAAGAAATTGCAACAAAAATTGAAGAAAATATAAAAGAAGAATAATATTAAGACAAAAATAAATTACAACAACACCTAGTAGAAATTCTTCTAATAAGCAGAGTCTAAAGAGATCCAGTATTACGCAACTTTACCTCTAATTAGTAGAGGGACTGCTAAAAAAAAAGAAGAAAAAAAGTAGAGGGACTGCTTCGGAAGAAAGTATAATGTATTAAATTGAATGAAAATAACATATAACAATTCACATGCATATATGTTTTATACAAATTTGGAAAATAATTGATTTGACATATTTGGTTGAATTGAATCATTAAACATAGTAAACGTAATCATACAAATAATTCGTGTGAATGCCAGAGAAAAAGACGACAACAAGATCAATGCATGCTGAGAAGGAGTTCGGATTTTCTGTTTAATATTATGGTGTCTTATTCTGTTTTATGAATCTCAGCTATTTATTTATGTGGATTCCACGTAGGTCCGGCATAAATAAACACGGAACCTGCACAAATAAATGGCTGAGATTTATGGAACAGAGTAAGATATCATAATATTAGACAGAGGATCCCGTCCCACCGAGAAGAGCTGCCCCCACTAGAGCTTATGCGGATGACTCCAACTACTCAACTATAAATTCTTTAGATTTTATTACGAAAGGTAACGGTGATGAACAAATCAAGTGCTTCACGGCGCCGATTTGGCTACCAATTTGCCTATATATACATCTTGATGTTTCTAACTTCGTTACACACACATACACTAACACCATAGCCACATGAACAAGCTTTTTATTGGCATATCTCTATCTTCTACTTCTATCTATCTCTATATATTCCCATATATATTCACGGTCTTGTGAAAACCATAAACCATCTTGATCCCATCTGTTGGAGAAGATACAAGAAATGATAAACTGTCTACAAAGTTGGCCTGAACCGGTGGTTCGAGTCCAATCTCTTGTGGAGAGGGGCATAAGAGCTATCCCACAGCGTTATGTGAAGCCACAATCTCACAGGCCTACAGGAACATCTTCAGGTTCGGCAACAAATGTTAACATTCCTGTCATTGACTTCCAGGACGTGTTCTCTGACAACCAAAGCCTTCGCTTCGATGCCCTTAAAAGGGTATCAAGTGCTTGTCGTGAATGGGGTTTCTTTCAGGTGATAAACCATGGAGTGAGTCATGAACTCATGCAGAGAACGAGAGAGGTTTGGCGTGAGTTCTTTAACTTGCCTGTGGAAGTTAAAGAAGAGTACGCGAACAGTCCTTGTACTTATGAGGGTTATGGCAGTCGTCTGGGAGTAGAGAAAGATGCGTGCTTGGATTGGAGTGACTATTTCTTTCTTAATTACATGCCCACTTCACTCCTGGACAAGAACAAATGGCCTGCCATTCCAGCTTCTTGCAGGTAATATGATTGAAACTTTATGATCGAATCTGGTTTTGTTAAGGATTCTGATAAATGGAAGAAAATTTTCGTTTAGGAAAAATTTTGATTCCTTCTTCAAGTTTTTAAGAACATCATTTGAAACCTCTGGCCTGACTTGGTCAACCATGGAGTTCGATCTCCAACGTTTGAAGTTGCAAGTTGGTACTATTCACGCGGGTTGCTTACTTGTTTTCCTTGCTTCTTACTTTGACTGATTACTTATTTAGTACTCTTCACTTGTTCATGTTTGCGTTATGAACAACGCATACATGTCGGCGCCGCTTTAAAAAATAAACAAAATTGCATGCATGCACATGTTGAATAACAAAAGGTTAATTTAATAAAGAGTTGACAAGAACCTTTTTTTTTTTTTTTTTTTTTTTTTTTTTGGCTTAGATAAGGTTGTTGGTTTAAACTCCCTTTATGTATGCAGCTATTTTAAATTTAGGGTCAGAATTTTATTTTTAGTAAGGGACCTATTTAGCTCGAGCGGGGATTAATCTGGGTGTGAATGACTTAAAAATATTTTTCATAATTGAGACCCTCCTAAAACACATCGTGAGCAACTAGAAAAAAAAAGGTTAATTTAATCGAGACTCAACAACAACTAAGACTAATATCTTCCTCTGTGACGAAAAGGGTTTTTTCATTTGGGCTTGAATTAGAAAAACAAATCATAAAATCTTCACCACGTGCAGGGAATTGGTATCAGAATATGGAAAGCAAGTTGTTGAACTTGGTGGTAAGTTGACGAAGGTGTTCTCCACAAACCTTGGACTTGAAGAGGACTACCTTATAAAAGCTTTTGGAGGAGAGGACAATGTTGGTGCATGCTTGAGAGCTAATTCCTATCCAAAGTGTCCTCAACCCGAACTTACATTAGGCCTCTCATCACACTCTGATCCTGGTGGGATGACCATTCTCCTTCCTGACGAAAATGTGGCAGGTTTACAAGTTCTCAAAGGTGGTAGCTGGATCACTGTTAAGCCAGTCCCTAATGCCTTTGTCATCAACATAGGAGACCAAATTCAGGTCACACTTCTTTTTCCTCGTCAAATTATTCACTCGACTCGATGAATCTACCGATATAAAAAGAATTCCTGATTGGGACTAACAAGACCTAATGATTTATTGTTATCCGACAGGTTCTGAGCAATGCTATTTACAAGAGTGTGGAACATCGAGTAATTGTCAACTCAGCACAAGATCGTGTGTCTCTTGCCTTTTTCTACAACCCTAAAGGTGACATGCTCATTGAACCTTGCAAGCAACTTGTGACTAAGGACAGGCCAGCACTTTATCCTCCTATGACATACAACGAATACAGACTTTATATCAGGACAAAAGGTCCTTGTGGGAAGCAACAAGTTGAATCTTTAAGAACATCTAGATAACTTTTTTTTTCTTCCAAGAATGCATTGATGTTGATCCAATTCCCTCTCATCAACTCAACTTCCATTTGCTATTGATACATAGTCATTGTGGTCATACGCTAAGCCTGTCTAGATCAACGATTATTGCACAAAACAGGGGGTCTCTGAGGGGGTGAAGCTTGAAGCAATTCACAAATTGCTTTTATCTTTCAAGTAATGGCCTTGCCCTATGTTGGGTATATTGTCAAATCATGCGATGAAGGTGTATTGTAGTTGTTTTACAACTTGTAGCCAATTTGTAACACTTGCCTTGCCAATTGAAGAAAAGTAAACGAACGATTTGAATCAAGATAAGGTCTGAATTATAAATGATATTCCTTTTTTTTTTCCTTCATAGCACGTGAAAGTTCAGCTATTGCATTTGTTATTTCAGGAAAAAGAAAATAGATGCATTAGTTGGTGAAACTAAAAACATATCAGAATCATTAACTTATTAAATAATTTAGGCATAATTACAAAAAATCAAAGTTTGCTCAATTTTGCAGCACTAACTCGAACTTTCAAAAATATTATTAAAATGTTTCAACTTTCGTTTTTATAAAAAATATACGGACGTTAAGTTTTCTGTTAATGTAGATAATATGCAGGGATGACAATTTTTGTCTTACGAACTTAAATTTAGTTATTTTCAATAATTTAGGCCCAGACTTAAACTGACTCGAAACTCAATTATTATAAGTAAAACAACATCATTTTACTTAAAAAAGACTTGGGTCTCGGGTAAGACTGGGCCTGGACAATCCAAACCCAGATCCAATTTAAAAAATAAATTTTTCTATGTTTTTAATTTTAAAAAATTGGCAAGAACTAGCCCACCTAATAACGTGGTGAGTATATTTGTCACATGATTACTATATATTGTATTTATGTCACATATGATTTTATTATTTAATAAATTAAAAATATTAAACACTCTTAATGATTTTAAAATTGTAATAATTTTACAGTTTTTGATAATTTTATTTTGTTATAATAATAATTTATAAGTTCGAATTGAGCTTATAAAATTGAATAAAATTTCAGATTTTGTAACCATTAATCCAATAATGTACTAAATCATATACTTCAACGAGTTATTAATTATGTGTGTCTAATGATATTCCCTATCCTAAAATCCGATATCATTCCCTTATTAGCTGGCCATGGGTTAGCCCCTTGCTAATTTTTTTAAAATTAAAGATAGAGAATAATTTATTCTTTTAATTGATTTCGGGTCTGAGCTACTTTAGCTCAGGCTTATCTAAGACTCCACTCTTTTAAGTAAAATGATATTATTTTACTTGGAATAATTGAGTTTCGAGAAAATCTGAACTTAGACTTGACCTATGAACCGGTTCATTGAAAACATGCAAATTTAAATTGTAAGTTAAAAATTGCCATCTCTATATGTATGGTCAAATAGAGCAAGTACGGCTAAGAAAAGTTGCCATATTTGCATCCCTAGTCTGGTTGGAAATTTAATCAACCCTCTGTTGTTTGTAGCTGTGTCACTGTCACATGTCCATTTACCAAACCCACGTTTCTTTATGGACATCTACTTTATATGGAAAGAAGCTATCGAATGGCTATTCATGGAGAGCGATAGGACATTAGGTAAGGTAATAGCCAGTGTTGCATTTCACCGCAAAAGAAGGCTGTTGTAGACTTGTAGGAGGACACCAAATATGACTTGGACGTCCCACCCTTCTCTGTTGCCTTGTTCAAAACGTAACATAGTAAATAGACACAAAGAGCGCACACGTTTAAATCGCTTCAATACTAACACACAGAGTTTCAATTCTTTTGACACAGCTCCTTTTGGGGGGTTATGGAAATAGTGGGTTGGTCCTTGACTAAGTATATATTTTTTCTTTTAGAAAACTAGAAACAACGTTGTGCTTAAAAAAATCTTCAATTTTGGATCGGGTTAGGTAGGATCAGGTAACCTGTGTCTGAGTATGATCCGAAACCTGAAAATTTTAAAAAAATTCAACCCTAATTCAAATTCTGATTGGACGCATTGATTTCAAGTCGGACCAAGCTAGTTTGCCTTCTCTAATAAGTAGGAAGGTAGTTTAGCTTGTTTGTTTTTTATTTATGTGTTTGATTTTAAATTCAATAAAAAATTTCTTTGTTTGAGTTTATGATTTCTTTTTAAAATTTTAGTTTCTTTCAGTTTTTATAAATTATGAAAATCATAAAAGTGATTTTGTTTTTATTTTTATTTTTATAATATAATTTGCTATCAAATAAATATATATTATTTAATTATTTAATATTAGTTATTAATAATAATTATAAATAATTTAATTTACTATCTTATTTAATTATTAAACTTTAATTATTAATAATAACTATCAATAATTTAATGCGATGATTTAATTCAAATTTTATTTTTACAAAAAAAATTAGTGTAAGTTTTAAATTTTAAAAATAAATTAATTGTATTTAATAATTATAATTAAAATTTAAAATATCTTCAAAATATATAAATTTTACTTTAATAATTAAATTGTATTAAAAATAATATTAATTTATAAATAAAATTTAATTAGTTATTTTAATAAATATAATAATTTTCACTAATAACTTTTAATAAATATTATAGGAAAGATTAAAATAAAATTTCTTTTTTTATTTATTCATAAAAATACTTTATCTTTAAATTTTATATAATATATAATTATTAGGCATTAACAACTAAACAAAATTTTTTATTTAAAATCAAAAATAAAAAAAGTAAAAGCTAACAAAAAAAGGGAATAACAATGTTAGGTTCCCAAGAGGAACATAAGAAATTACTTAATTAAAGTTTAAAAATCTTTATAGATGGTGTTATTAGTGATAAAAATGTCATTTTGTTATTAAAATTCAAAACATTTATCTTGTGAGAGTCAATGTTTAAAAGTATTTTTGGAAGCTAATTATAAACATTAGTAATGTTCTTACCTTTGAGGCAAACAATGCTTCTTCCTCTTTCAATTGCAACTTAATTTTGTTGTAGCTATGTAAATATAGTGCCCTGGAATGCAAGTATATTTACATATAACTTAATCTTTTTCCAGTTACTTTTTGTAATGAAAATATTTATTATTAATGAAACAAAAGAGTTTGATTTTATTTGTATGAGCATTATATAACTAGTCATAAGGTATCAAGATTCTTTTGTAAGTAATATACATATCCATGGAGATGTATCGGAAACATGTATATTATTAGAATCTAAAATAGTTGATTCGCAGTTGAATAATCAAGTTGGTTGTTTGATTACGTTTTAGACTGTAATGTTACGATTTATCTCCGTGTAAGTAAAAGAGTTTACTTCAAGGGAATGATGAGTTTCATATCATTATAGTAGTTAACTATCGATAAGGACACTATTAAATAAATCTAAAATCACGTATGCTTTTTTAAAGAATAAAGTAGGCCGTTACTTTAATCTTAAAACATACACCTTAGCATTCTTTTATTACGAACTACAATCTTAATGAGTAGTGAACTCATATGTGTTTCATTATAATTCTTGATATGATCGGAATGGATTTTTACAGAGTATCAATCCAAGGTCTGCATGTTGAAATTATTAATTGAAACATGTATCAGAGAACATTCACTCAAACAAAGAATTTATAGTGATATCATCACTTCTAGATGTTTTGCAGAGATTGGTGATTAAACTGGCGCTAGTAGTTTGATAGACTAGCTATCCATCAAGTCTTAACACTAAGATGAGATCTTGTATGTTAATCACCATATAGAGTAAAACGAGAAATCTATAAGGAAAAACCAACATAAAGGCAAAACGATAATTTTACCCTTTATTGTGTGGATGGCTATAATATGGTTCATAATAGAGTTTGCAATTGGACATCTTATTTGAAATATGTGTTCACATAATATTTAGTAATTTAAGAGTTCAACTAATTGTCTTTAGTGGAATGACATTTGGTTAATAAGTTGGAATAAATTCTAATGAGATTAAATTAACTAGGCTTATTGGAGCTTGAATTATATAAGTCCAATTAGATTCTTCACTTGGTTTCTAGGAAGGTTATCAAGCAATGTAAGAAATATAAATAGAGGTTATCGAAAATAAGAAAGAAGAATGGACCGAATTAGATTCAGAACAATAATACCGAAACAATTTAATTAAGAGTCAATTAAATTGGGTATTAAAGCCTATGATTGAATGTTGGGTTTACACTAATTAGTTGTTAATTAGAAGCCCAAATGAACATTTAATAATGGGCTGGACTTTGGTTTGATTTGATTAATTAGATTAATTAAATTGAAACATAGTTATTAAAAAAATGAGGGCATATTTTGGTTTTATAGCTAAATGTGCAGCTGCACACATTGAGCATTGAATTGCTAAATTTAAGATGATTTTTATCATGCTTTATCATCATTAAATAGAGTGATGATCTTATCATTAAATGGTTTAATGGTTGCCTTTTAATGATAACATGTAACCTTTTAGCATTCATTTGATTAAAGGAGGAGGTGCATTTGATGTACACTCTCCCTTCTTTTATCTCATAACCGAAATGAGAGGGTCTCATTTAGGTTATTAGTCTTTTCATATAGCCATCTTAAACAAATGAGAGAGTGTGTAGAAGAGTTGTTGCATTTTTGATTCACTCTCTCCTCTCTTGCATGTGCTAGCTGAAACTTGAATGAGAAGAGTCTCATTTTTGGCTTCTTTCATCTAAGAAAAATCTCCTCAAATATTTATTCTCCTTTCTTACCAAATGATCTTGTTAACCAAGTTGTCTAAAAAGAACAAGTGGTAGATCGGATTTATCGAGGATACAATAACGAGGAGAGAATACATTGACAAGAAGATGATACAAAAATAAGGAATCAAAGTTATAGCAAGGAGTCGGTATAATTTTCATCTTGTTCTTATGTTAATTATTTTCCTTATATAGTATCATGTATGGCTGAAACATGTTGATTTGGTTATTTTGTTTCCGCTGCGTTTTGATTTCGGAAAAAGTTTTAAAATCTACCGTTTTAGCTAAATCTTACATGCTTTTGCTTTTGATCTAACAAATTTCTGAGTTAATTACACTGAAACATTTTATTATTTTGCTTTTTTTTAATTTCAATCTTTTTTTAATTCTATCAAGCATCACCTTTAGAATTTTTAGTTTTTTGAAAACAGTTTCTCTATTAGTTAGGAATAAGGCTGCATACTACTGGACTTTCCTAGACTCCGCGTATCAGCGAAATTTTTACTGGGTTGTTATTGTTTATAATTTGTAGTTTAGGTGGGATTAAAAAGCAACATTTAAACCATTTTTAAGACAAGGTCCAAACTTTTAATAGAAATTTTATATTTTCCCAATAAATTAATTATATTTTTGAGTATCCGTCACCCAAATAATTACAAAATAAATTTGTTATTAACATATTAAAAACCAGAAAATCATTGGTTTAAAAGATAACAATTTTTTTTATTTATCCTAATCAGTAACTAAAACCCATTTCAGACTACAACTGTGTTGTAACTAATCAATATCTTTTATAGTTGAATTGAATAAGTTGAAACTATTAGAGTTTGACAATTGAGGGCGTCTTAGTAGTAAGTTATGTATGACCTAATTGGGCATTAACATAGTTAGACTTGGAGTTGGGATTTCCAAGGTCAAGGAAAACTACTTTCTTAGGCAGTCTACAACATATATATAAATCCAAACCAAGAAAATGCAATGAAAATGACTTCACAGTTATAGGACAAGACATAGTACTTGGGATTTGGGAATGCCTCAATGAAAAACAAACAAAAATATGGTAATTTGTCATGTTAGCCCTTTAGGGGGTGGTTGAGTTGGTGGAGGGGCAAAAAGTCATGTGTTCTAATTCCTCTCCATACACTCTCTCGATCGAGCCTGTTGTATAGGGCTTGCTTAGTGTTGAGTACCTGGTTGACGTGATTTGCAGACCATTGCATCAATCCGGAGGTTTATCCAGTGCACATTCAAATAATAGCAACTGCGAGTTCTTCCGTTTCAATTTTTTTTGTCTTTTTAGGTTGAAATTTCATTTGAAGAAAACAAAAGGGTTCTTTTCCAAATTAAATTTATGGTTTAAATTCTCCAAATTGTGTTCGAGTTAAGGTGAAATACTTTTATTTAATTCATTCAAATTAATATAAGTAATGATAACATAGAAGTAATGTTCTAAAAACCAAACCAAAAGTTAAATCGATAAGACAAGAAGTTTAAAGATTAAAAAGTTCAACTGGTATTAAAACGTTATAAACCCATTTAACAATTTAATAAAATTAAAGAAATTGAAAAATAATTGAAGAAGACTATCCTTATCAATCAAAAAATTTAAAGTTTGAAGAAGACTATCCTTATCAATCAAAAAATTTAAAGTTTAATTAAAAATTTTTGTTAAATGAGAATTAGTCAGATTATTTTGAATTATAAAAATTGATTAATTTATAAAAATTAACCGATTAATTAATAAACTAATTGATTTTTAACAACAAAGATTATCATAATATATCAAAACGAAAAATTAAAAATCGAACTAAAAAGTTGTTGGTTTAAAGTTTTTACAGTTAAAATGACTAAACTAGTCGATTTTTAAAACATTGCATAAAAGAGTTCTATTTCTTTTAAAATTTTTCAAGATTATATGAAAAACAAAATTGATCTATGCTAAAAATTTATTATTGATGATTTGAGTCAACTGAATTATTAATTTAAAATTATTAGCAGCTAAGCATATATATAGTTAACTTTATTATAGAAATCGAGTTATTTACAGCTAATTGATTTTAAGCATGCTTCAGTTTACTAACGTTTGCTATGAGACTAAGGACATCTTTGGTTCACAAGAATATGAATTCTATTTTTGGTATATTCTTAAAATTTAAATAATTCGTTGTTTGGTTAGATAAAATATCATAATACCTAATCTTAAGATTATGTATTCCTCAATTTTTAGGAATAGCTAAAGATTATCAAAAGGTGTCTTTAGCTATTCCAAGAATAGAGTTATTTGTTTAAGACTTTTTTTATACTTATTATTATTAATAATAAGAAATTTAATAATAGCAATAATATTAACAATATTAAAAGTAGGAAGAAGAAGAAAAAAATTAATAATAATAACAAAAATAAAATATAATTAATAAAATACTAAAATAAATAATAATAAAAATAATAGTAAGTAGAAAAATAATAATAATAATAAGAAAAAGAAGAAGAAGAAGAATAAGAATAATAATAATAATAAAATAATAATAGTAATAATATTAATATTAACAAGAAGAAGAAGAAAATTAATAATAATAAGAAAATTAATAATAAATAATAAATAATAATAAGTAAAAAATTAATAATAATAATAATAATAATAATAATGATGATAATAATAATAAGGATATTTTGGTCATTTTGTTACTTATTTCTTTATCATTCCAAGTTTATATTTTCAAACCAAATATTGACATAGAAATTCTTTAGCAGTAAACTAAACAAAGTAATTCTTATTTCATTCTATTCCTTATCTTTTATATTCTTAAGAATAATTATTCTATTCCTTATCTATTCTAACTATTAAAACAGATAATAAATGATGACACGTGTCCTCAAATCTTCAACTACAGACGAGTAATACAAGACAAGAACAGGATTCTAACTTTCTGATTACAAAGTTATGTTGTTTACTTTAATTAAAGTAAACAACATAACTTTGTAATCAGAAACTTAGAATCCTGTTTGCTTTCAATATCTTTCAACTTGAGAAAATCTGTGCATCAGCTCCTTTGAAACGACCCTAAAACCACCAATATATCTCCAACAATTCTTTTGTTGCACACATTATTAACAGAGACTGCCGTGAATATTCTTAGAAGAAGCTTGGCACAAGAGGGGACGAGCATGCCATCACGTTCCACTGAAAGTTGATATCGTTTGTGGGGTATGAGAATTTGGCATCTCTTTGAAAAACCGTACTTTGATTATAAAGAATTGGGTTGAATGATTCAAGTTTGTAAAGTGGTTCAATGTCGTTCTCGATCCTAAGCTTCTTAAGAGCTTGGAAGCTTTCCTGAGACCGTATTTCAGTTCTGTTGTCACCTTCTGAGTCAGACTCAAACTCTCTTGCCATGGATTCTGATTCTTCACACAGAGATGGCAGCAAAAGAGGAGAGAAAGGCTTGCTTGGCTTGGGAATTGCAGTTCGGTTTCTACGTTCCTCAACAATCCTCTCCAGGAATCTCCTTTGTGCTTCAATCTTAAGTTTCAAGCTCTTCTGAACCTGGAAATATTTATCAATATGATCGGTATAAAGTTGACAAGAAATTACAGAAATATAGATTTAGGTACCTCAAGTTGGTCACTGAGTCGTCTTTGTACTTCCATCTGCATTTGTAATGCCTCGTTAAGTTGAGCACCTCTGCAAGAATAATTCTCGAAATCAGGATCTAACTCGATCATTCACTAACCAATGTACATAAGAATCTGAATCTAGAGAACTATCAAAATTTCAAGCACTTACGAAGTTGCACTGAAGTTTGGTAATAATTCTGATATACTTCTCCTCTCAAACCTGCTTCCTGCAGAAAATATAACGTAAAATAAGCTAAAACAAGAGAAACAGATGAATAAATCATTGAATATTAAAAGAAAATAATGAAATGTAAGGTAGTTTAGGCTTACTGTTGGGTGTTTCAGGAATAAACTTCGATATCCTGTATTTCTGTTGAGGAATATTGTGAAAATAACAAAGGATTAGAATCGCCATGATTCCATGAAACAGGAAAGTAGTGTTCTTTAACGGTACCTGCAAGTGGCTCTTAACATGGTAGATCGTAAGACCTGGAATGCCCATAGCTCTCAAAATCCCCTTCGGTTTTGCCCCTGGAAATTCCAATTCAAACACAATAATCAGTTCTGAGGTTTCCTGATGATCAAAAGAGAAACCTGTCCTGATGATCAAAGAACTCACTGTCAGGACCACCAAGTTTGTTGACCGCCTCTTCAAACCGATCATGCAGTTCTTGTGTCCAACGTAAACGCTCTTTACCTGAGCCATCGGAGCGACTGGAAGCCATAATCGTAACGAAAAAGAGGGTATATCACAAAAATGGCAATGCCTCCAAGCAATGCACGATTCAATGACGATCCTGAAAGGTATTATAAAGAGACGAATCCGAACTGCATAGGGAAAAAGATCACTGTTGAAGGCGATTATAACAAGGTTATTATTACAAGACCCCGCTTGCCAGGTAATGCTTCATATTGTCGGTATAAACCAAAGTTTCTGTAAAGTCCAAAGGTTCTGCAAATTCGGGAGGTCCTTTGTCAAATTGATCATCGTACTCAAGGTTGGAGCTAAAACGTTAAACACAGTCGGGACAGCTTACAGACAAAATATTCTCTATCTGTCGATAAGTGGAACCTCCTGTCTACCGACAAATTCCTAGTAATCATCGACCTTAACCACATTGATCCAATCCTATTAGTTTGGATCAGGCTTTTGATGCAGCTGATGTTACATTACATAGCTGTTTGATTCAAGATCCAATCAAAGATACTAATACTGTGGTTCAATCTCTGGGACTTTTTAACAATTTAGGCTTCATAGCCGCAGAACCAGCTCATTTTCTTTTGATTTCAGGCTTACCCACCAAAAGAACAGTCATATCAGACCCAGCCAAGAGTTCCTTAGAGACATAGGACCATTCTTGAGTGCTTCCTGTTCTTTTGTACTGATTACTGATTAGAAAAGCATGTTCTTTAAGGTCAGAAGATCACCGTGAGTGCTACTCAAGAATATTGGAAGGCATGAAAACAGATTGTAGCAATTGCCTTCTAAAACAACCTTGTAATTGATCTGATGCATGGTCTCCAACGGTCGCAACTCCTCCTTGTTGGCTCTTCCCAATATGGTGGCCTATTAAGTAGTTCATTTGCAGATTACCCCTCACAAATAGTTATCAGAATCAAGCATCCTGAGAAGGTAAGATCATAAGCAGTTCTGTTGGTTTTTTAGAAAGAAGATATGTACGGAGAAGACTATATTTTTATTGAGCAGAAGCTTGTCAATTTATATAGTCTTTCTCTAATATTCAAAAATCGGATAACATTTAAACTAAATCGGCATAAAATAAGCATAAATTCTGCTAATATCTTTGACTGTTTCAAAGTCACATGTTCAACACTCCTCCTTGACTTTGATACTGCAAACTCCAAGCATC
>JAOTBA010000004.1:28084259-28107366 GCA_025629845.1 Erythroxylum squamatum | reverse complement strand
TCATTTATTGCATAATGGTAATGAGTTATGTATTTGTGTATGAAATTGGAATGTAAACTTGTGTATGGATATGGTATGTGAATGGTATATGGATGAGGTGAGATGATTGTGTTAGTGGATCTGACTTATTAGAGTGCTATGGGATACGAATGTGTTTGATTGTGTTGGGATTCCGGACAGGAGGTCCGATGAATTGTGATGGTTGAGCTGAATATTTGAAGTGCTTTTTGTGTATGAATTGATGAGATTTGAGATATGATTGCATATGGAGAATTGATGGTATTTAATTTTGAATGTGCGCGATTTTATGGAAATGAAAAGTAAGAGTTTAAAACGATGGGATAGGATTGTATAAGAAGAATCTTATGAATTGAGTTTTGAATATGGATGATTTCCAAGGGGGAAATTCATGGGCTTTTGAAAAAAAATGTATACCGAATTGGATTGGTTTAGACCGAGTGTGTCGTATGGTTTCCAACGCGTTTGTTTTGTTTAAAAAGTATGCATTTTCGGATGTCGGAGTTAAGAGTTCGTCATTAAGCATTTTGTTTTCTTTGGCTCCTTAAGATTCGATTTCCTTTCGTTTCCGCACGCTTTTTGCTCCGATTTGATTTTCTTCAGATTTCACTCACTTTGGCCCACTTTCGCTTTGTAAATCCATTCTTTCGATTCCTTTGAATTTTTCCACTTTGTTTTTCGCTTGTTGATTCCTTCCGCTTCCGCAGGCTTTATAAGAGTTATTGGTTTAGTTTGAGCTCGTTTGATATGATTCGTTTGTTGAGAGTTGGGTTCCGGGAACGGAATCCAACATTTATGGTATCAGAGCAAGAAAATGAAGCGATGATAGTTATGGTTTTGTTAAGAGTTGGATTCCGGAAACGGGACCCAACAAATTAACTTCAAACCTTAATGCCCTTTAATTGCTATAGTCCCCTTTCCTTTTGCTTCAATGTAGTCTCCATTTACAATTTGGACTTTGGAGATAAAACTTGTATCAATTTCTTTGAACATCCTTTTATCAAAGGTCATGTGATTTGTGCAACCACTATCAATAAGTCAGCTTTCATTTGAATTGTAGTTGGCTAGGCATGATGCTGCAAATAACTCCTCCTCCTCAAATTGATTGTTTACAGCTTGCCCGACTTCTCCCACATAATGTTGCGCTTTACATATCATTTCAACATGTCCTAGTTGTCCACATTTGTTGCATCTTACATCTGGCCTCCACCAGCACTTGTATTCTAGATGATTTGTTTTCTTACAGTACGAACATGGTGGAAATCTCTGAGCATTGTTGTTATTAATCTTTTTTTTGTTGTATGACTTTACTGGAAAAGTGCCTTCCACGATTCCTTCTTGCCTCATGAGTTTCCTTTATTCTTGTGCCTGTAATGCACTTAAAAATTCTGCCAAACTGATTTTTGCCAAATCCTTGGAGTTTTCGAGTGATGAAATTGTAGCCTCAAACCTTTCTGAGATGGTTACTAGAATTTTTTGAAATATTCTAGAATCATCAAAATTAGAACCAAGAAATCTTAAGTTATTGGCAATGGCAATGAGCTTGTTGGAGTAATCCTTGGTCGTTTCTGACTCCTTCATTTTTTGTACCTCAAATTCTTTGATCAAGTTGAGCATTTGCATTCCTTTGATTCTTTCGTTCCCTGCATATTCCTTTTTTAAGAAATCCCAAATTTCTTTGCTTGTCTTGAGCGTCATGATTCTGGAAAAAATTGTTAATGTGACTACTGAAATCAGGCAAGGTTTTGCTTTGGATTTCCTCCGTTTATTTTCTTTGTGAATTTTGATTTGAGCCACAGTTAGATTTGCAAGCAAGTCCGGAACGTCGTAGTCTTCATCTACAACTTCCCACAAGTCATTCGTCTCAAAGAAGACCTCTATTCGAACAGCCTAACTTAGATAATTTCTACCATCAAACACTGGCAGAGTAATGGCAGTGAACGATGATTCTGAATCCATTATGTGTGGTTTTTGATTTGTAGAGTGGTATCAAAGTTCTCATGATCTTAAGAGACCTCTAAACCTACAAACCTATAACTTATAACTCATTCTACGCTAGGAAGAAGATATGTATAGAGAAGACTTTATATTTTTATTGAGCAGAAGCTTGTCAATTTATAGTCATTCTCTAATCAAAATTCAAAAATCGGATAAAATCTAAACTAAATTAGCATAAAATGTGCTAATATCTTTGACTGTTTCAAAGTCACATGTTCAACACTCCTCCTTGACTTTGATACTGCAAACTCCAAGCATCTTTTTTCTTTTTCTTTTTCATTTGTGCTCCCACAATTTTGTTGTTAGGCTTCTCATGAACTTTTCCATCCAACATTTTCAAGCAGCCAAATCTTCCTTTGTCTTCCACAATGATGGAGTGATCCACCTTGTTGGCCTTTCTTATAGATGTTTTTGAATTTGAAGAACTCATTTTGTTTTCATCATATATAAAGGTCCTCGTGTTAATTATATCTTTCTCAGCATCATCAGCGTGGTTCTCTTTCGTAAAATCTAATGCAAATCTTTAATTTTGCATTTTGATATTGAACACTTCTCTGTCGATTGCATCCTTGGTCATGCAACAGTCATTTTCAAACTGTACCTTAAAGTCTTTATTAAGCAACTGATAAATACTCAACAGATTTTTGTTTTTTTGTAGGAACATATGACATCATAAATTAACTTCAAACCTAAATGCCCTTTAATTGCTACAGTGAATCTATTAATGTGTGGTTTTTTATTTGTAGTGTGGGATAGCGTAGAATAAGTTATAAGTTATAGGTTTGTAGGTTTAGAGGTCCCTTAAAATCAAGAGAGCTCTGATACCACTTTGTTAGTTTTTTAGGGAGAAGATATGTGTGAAGAAGACTCTATATTTTTATTGAGTATAAGCTTATCAATTTATACAGCCTTTCTCTAATCAAAATTCAAAAATCGGATAACATCTAAAATAAATTAGCATAAAACAAGCATAAAATCTGCTAATATTTTTAACTGTTTCAAATTCACATGTTTAACAAGCTCCAAACTGTTCAAGGGCACGAGTTGGAAATCAGCATCTTGATCAGTAAACTGGATCATGGAGATTTGTTACGCAGTTTGTAGGAGAAACGTGGCAGACTGTTCATGCTGCGTGCACCTCTCCTCTTCTTCATCCTCAACCATGGACTGCTCGTACGTTCAGTTACCTCAATTCCATTCTTTTCTGTTCAGTGAAGTTTATAAGAGAATTTCATTGATGATCCGTGTGAGTAAGGATGGCAAATGATCTCGGGCTCATCTCGCCTTGCCTAATCTTTAATATTAGAGAGAGTCTTGAGAAGTTTATAACAGAATTTCATTACATTAAAGTGTGTGAGTTGGGATGGCAACTACGTCTGGGCACACTCAATCCCTCCTCATCCCAGCCCAAGTTGACAGCCCAAGACCAAATTTTTAAAAAAAATCAGGCCTCGAGCTAAGGCTCAACTCTTTTATACAAAAGACACGTTTCGGCTTTTCTAATTTTAAAAAATGGGTTAAGCTGAGTCGGGCTGAGGCAAGCTGGAGTTAGGCCTGACTCATTGTCATCCCCACGTCTGAGTTTAATATGAATCCTTAATATAATGTGTACTCAAGAAATAAGTTGTTAAATGTTGAGTTATATTTAAGTAATTAATATCAACAAGAGAACAATTAATCTATTTAAGTTTCCAATTCATTTATGATAAAGAATAACAACATCCAGTAGAAATCTCACTAAAATACGAGATTTTCAGTAGTATGTAATTTTACCCTTAACTAGTAGAAAGATTTTTTCCAAATGACCGACACGAATGAATGAAAAAGTATATAACCTTCCTTTTCTTCCGTTAAATAAAGAGAAATAATAAAATTTTCTAGTGAATTTGGATAGTAGAATTAATCAAACCATTACATATTAATGTTATCTCTCTTGTTCTTACTCTTTTTTTAATACTACTGATTATTTTGTGATTATCACTCATCAAGTTAACATAATTAGTAACTAAAATAACCAATTAATTCATTAGAATTTCAATTCAAATATACGCTATTTAAATAATTGCATTATATGGAAACATACTAAGTAATATGAATACTAACACTTAGTTCTAAAGTGTATTTGCTTTGTGTGAAAAGAGTATGTATATCTTACACAAGTGATCACTTCTATTATTTGTAAGAAATAAAGTTTAAATAAGTTTAAATTTTGTAATAGAGTTAAGAATTTAAATCATAAATATCCTTTAAAAAAAGTAAACTTAATATTAATTGTATCCACTGGCTAGGGCGGGCAAAGAGTCCAAAGGACACGTAGCTGGGGGCAAGTCACAAAATCCAATAGTTCCATTTTCCTTAGCGCAAGCACTAAGTAAACTGCCTTCTTGTTCATCAATCAATCAGGAATCAAGACAAACCAGGCACTACAGTAAGACGTGAAAACACCCGATTCCATTCCGACCTCGATCGGAATAGGATCGGAATGAGTTTGGCCCTCTGTTGGGGTGTAGCCACTTGGCCCTCTGAGAAGTGAGCCCGCTTGGCCCGCCTGTGGAGTTTCCTCGAATCCCAAAAAAAAAAAACCTTGCGCCATATGTATTGAGATTGTTTGGTAAAAAAGAACTCGAGAAGGGCTCTAGAGTAGTGAATAAGCCGCATTGAGAATGGGTAGTCGGAGGACAGGTAAGTTCCTCTGTGTCTATTCTATTAATCCTGAGAATTGGAATATGCTTCGTGTTTTAATTGTATCTGTCATAAATTGTCGGATGTGAATTTTAAAAAATAAATTTAGAGTGACTAATAAATTCAAGACAAATATTAAATATATTTGTACAATATTGTGTGAAACAAGGAAATAAAATGTAAAATAGGTTAATGTTGTAATATATACTTTAAAATGTAAAATATGTTCATACTTCATACTCTTAACAAATAATTACTCTTCAATTTATATAAAATCAATAAAACAGTAATGTCGATTTGCACAATTTTATAATAAAAACTTTGAATCAATCAAACTTTTAATTCAAATTTTAACTGTTCAGTTTAATTTAGTTTAATAATCTTTGTAATAAAAAACCGATTAATTTATTAATTAATAAATCAATTTTTGTAAATTAATCTGTTTTTATAAATAAAAATAGTGTTCTTCTTTTCAAATTTAATTTTTAACTGATTTTGTAACGAAATAATATTAATTGAATCTTTTTAACATTAAATCTCTTTTTCTTTAACTTTCAATTCGGTTTTTTAACATTGAAAAAAAGAAATAAATGTAAGTCTGCGTATTTGGACAATGAATCCACAATTGAGCCATATAATTTCCTTTCCAAGATTAAACAAATGCAAGCTTTCAGGTGATTGAAAGATGATAGTCCGAGCTCATCAGGAAAATATGCAGCCAATGACAGAACCTGCTTGAAGATCATTCCTGGTCTTGGAAAAGAATGTTAATACAAATTACAAAGGTCCCAAGAAAAAGAAACTGTAATTCTCTCTGGTGGAACTAACGTACATTTTACAAATGCGCTGCTCTATACCATTTATTTCGAATTGTTCACTTAACCATGTTTACAAACTCACTTCGTCTACCTTGTGATATTCCGACTGTTGGCATCTTCGGAATGAGCAGCGGTTCCCCTTAACAGCCATAGGGCTTATCGATCAAAATTGGGGCCCGCTTCCGACTATATTCGCATCCCACAGTCACATTGAGTTTATAGCATGCTAAGTTCAAATCCTGGAGAAACTTGGGAAATCAGGATGGTTATACCAGTTAGGCTTGGCCGGTACTCCCGCAAGCATGACAAGTGGGTTTGACCAAATCTTTTCAGCCGGGTGTGTCAGCTAGCAGTAGAAGATTCTTTGGACTTCTCTGTAAGAACCTCCTTCTCCGTGTTGTTTGTATCCGCAGTTTGAGCTTGGCTAGTTGATGTTTGACTTGAAGCCTGTGGATCTGTAGCTATCCCCAGAACCACCAAAACAGACCTAAAATGCAGGAAACGAAATAAGAAGTCTTTAGTTACAGAAGTGGAGACACATAACTTCCAAAATCAGGTTTCCGTTATCCAGAGAAAATTTCATTTCTCGTGACCTTGGGAGTGAAGATTTAATGTTTGGCTGGCTGGCGTGGGCAACCAAAGGAGCTTTCAGTGCGGGAGTTCTATTCAGTGCATTTTCCAGTTGTGGTGGAGGTAACTATAAAGGCCAAAAGGATATAAATTGGGTATTTCGTTAAACATGTCATCACAGAGAGAAAAAGGAAAACAAAAACATAGGTGCAAAAGGTACAAATCTCCCTGTATGACCCCGACTTCTAGATGGATATCAAACATAAACATTGAATATCTAACAATTCAAGTACAAAGACAAATTCCTGGTAACAAAAGTTTGACAAGTAAAAACGTTCAGTTCCTAAATATTTCTACGGAATGCTCCCAGCCTATCATAACAGCATGAACTAAGTAGATGTGTAAAGTCCTGATAAAGCATACCTGAAGTAACACGCCAAATGAATGAGGTTTTGTCATTTGTGCACACTTTACAAATCCAACCCACAACTTCGGATACTTCCAGATCTGTGACAGCAGCCTACCAGGTCAACTATGAATTGATTGAATCAAATTGAATCCGTATTCGAGTTTAAAAGTATGAAAAATTCACCTGTTTGCTAACTAGACGAGAAAGGATCTCCATTATAAATTCTACCTGAAGCAATAGTAACTTAAAGAGTCAACTGTGACAGAAAAGCAAACCTTATAATGGAAATTTTATTTGAAAGACCATCTTTTCTTGTTCCAAGGAAGTAGATAGCATATCCATTTTACTGCATTAATCATCTCTAACCTATTGCTTTATCATGAATTCAGCAAAGAAACTACTGATTCTTCTAGATGTAAGAAGTTGTTTTTCATTATCAGTTGTAGATTTCCTACCAGTGCAGGAAAAGCACCAATGGCTTGTAATACAGTCCGCATGAATAATAAAGGAAGAGGAATCTGTTCAACCTGTAGGATGGAATATCGTATAAATGTGAAGTCAGATGTCATTAATAATTAACTGATCTGACAGAAAGGATAGAACTGACCAACTGATTCAAGACTTTTGCTAGAACTTGTTGAGTGAATATCTGCCGTTGCTCAAAACAAGCATTACATGCATCAGTAACCTGAATGTTCAAAAACAAGTCTCAGTTATGTACTTGTTCAAGTTCATAGAGTTTAACAAAAGAAGAAAAGAAGGGCGGGGGCATACTTTCTTCAAAGGAATTCCATCTCTGTCAGGATCAATCCCATGAATAACTATCAACACTTCAGCTGGAGTAAGGACTGGCTGAGACCCCTGCCACAAATTAGCCACTTTGAGTTAAAAATATTAAAAAAAGAAAGAAAGAAAACACTATATAAACTCAGAGCACATTAATTTTGTTCTTCCACATTCTATATGTGAAAATCAACCATTCTGGATGTCTTATCCAACTTGTGTAAACAGTTCATATGAGAGGGTGTATACAAGTCCAAACACCATTCTGCCAAAGCAAGTAGTTAACTAAAAGGAAATAATTAACGCATTAAAGCTAAAATGGTTTCATTGGCCTTTGTTACATTAAAGCTCTTTTTACAAACCATAAATGAAAAAGAAAAAGATAAATTATAACAATAAAGAAGTGAAATCTTGCACAGAAGAACAACAAATAAGGAATAAATCTTCTGTTCACATGTCAAAAACAAGTGCTCTGACTGTTGGACACTACATAATGGCCTGAAACATAAGATACTCAAGCCACAGCCAGCACTCTGATGTTGAAAAGGAAGAAAGAATACCTGCAGTATGCGTGAAAGTGTGAGTTGGAACTTATCTGGAGGAAGATTCACAAGATGAGGAAAGATCAGCAAAACCTGGAAAATGTGTTATTCAAACAATTACTAGTTGTAAAACACAAGAACGAGCTGAGTAAAGAAACTGGAATGAACATGGTGCATGAGAAGTTGTTTATTCCCAAACACGAAAAGAAAATAAGTTCAGGGCAATGATTTAAATGTATACCTTAAGAAAATATGAAAAATAAAGAAAACAGATCCGCATGACCTAATGCTATCATTATTAAAATACATAATAACAGAAGCAACCATAAAAGTTGCTAATTTTAGTTCTACTCAATTTCACAATCCCATGAAGTGCAACCTACTTTAGAATCACTTTAGTAAATCTGTGCTCCCAGTGAGCCGGCTGGTGGTCCAACTCTGATTGATATATGTGTGGTTATAACAATATGTAGACGGTATGTGTTAGCATTCAGCCCAAGCCCATCCTCACTTACACCCGTAGGGGCAAGTTGGGGAAAGGGTCCACTGCTGCCACTTAGGCAGCAGGTGGTTATGCATGCTATCATAGTGAGTTTTAGGGAGATTGTAAACAGCAGAGGTATATATAGCAAAACAGAGGGGAGAGAGGATTATTCATTGATTTTGTCAATTGTTATACCGTATAGGCCTGGGAATATTTCCAGGAGGAAACTTTTGCTGTTCTTACACAATATACATAAATAATACAATCTTCGATAGTTCTATCTATCAGTATGAAACTCGAAACTGCCAAGAAACTACACATTCATGTTGTATTGAGAGCCAAATAAAGGAAGATACCTCATCTCTTGGGAGGTACGGAAGTACAGGGATTAAAATCTCTACATCCTGCAACAAATAACACATTGTTTTTTGTTGAATACCCTTAATATATCAAAACTTTGAGAAAATAATGTGTTTCCTACCTTCAGTTTTGAATCATATAAATTTTTAATGGTGGATAACAATGCTGGGGAAGGAACTGCCCCATCTGTCAATGTTTGTAAAACCTGATGTAGAAGCACGAAATTTGAAGAATAGAATCCAGGTCAGAAGAGAGATGATAACAATTTTCATAAGGTTAGAATATCAATTCAGTATTGGTAGAAATCATACTTGCATCAAGAGATTCTCACTTCCATTTGGAGGATCAGAAATTATTTCAAGAAGCTCGGAAGACGAACCCATGGTACGGACTAATATGGGAATGTGGCGATGAACAGCCTGCATCAGCGCACTGCTGATGAAGTTCATAGCAGAAATGAAACAATTTTTTTAAGTAAAACCATTATTGGCCAGACCTGCTTAACTGCCTTTGGTGAACTTCTGTAGATAACAAAGATTTGGCGAAAAAGAGAGTGCTTCTGCAAGTTATATAACAAAGCAAACTATAAATGACCTAAACCTAGATCAGAAATAATCAGATTTTAAAATAGAAAAGAACTACTTGACTAAAGGAAACAAGGTTTGAACTGTTACAAACCAGGTTTTAAATTAATCTTAAAGTCAATACCTTTGTGCATAGAGCAAAATACAAGGACAAGCAACGCTGGGCCTCAGACATGGAGATTGATGAAACACTTTCAGCTGTGCGTGATGGGTGAGTCTCTGAGATATCTTTACTGATGGCACTAATTGATTGATGATCACTTGACTGCTTATCCAAATTGATATCCTGTCAAAATTTGCAACCAGAACACAACTAAGTTATCAACTTGACCAGGCTAAAGGTCAGATAGAAAGGGAGAGAGAGGCCCAAGTGAAGCTCACATCTCTAATACCTTCTGTAATTCATTAATAGAACCTTCGGTGCCATTGGCATCTGTAGCATCGCCAGTTGCTACAGAAAGCAACATTTCATTTGCAAACTTCTCTATTTGCTGAGCAATAGAGGAAAGAGGATAAAGCTTGTTTGCTACCTGCAAAATGAACATCAGAATTTCAAAATAGATTACAGATTGCAGTTTATTTGGGACTTCAGTATCAAGTTGAGTGTAGGAACCAGGCGAATTGCCTTCATGCGCACTTCCTCCAAGTGATGAACTGCACTCTTCCAGATGTAAAAGAAGAAAATCAATAAAGGTTGAAACATGAAACACAATAAAATGATCTATGAGAAAACAGAAGAAACCTGCAATGCAATTTTCAAGCAAACTTCTCGCATAGGAGGCCTCAACAAAATCAGGCTCCAGACAGTGCTTAGACCTTGAGTCACTCGATCTCCACTTTGCGCCTCCTCAACTTTATCAGAATTCCCAGGACAACACAAGGACTCCAATAAGTTCCAAACTGACTTTGGCAAATAAGGAGCTTCACCCAGTAATCTACTTAAAGATTTATCAGAAGGTGGAAAAGAATCTCTAAGTGTTTCAGCCTGCATTTACCAGTAATTTACAGTCTTGACAATTAATAAACTATTGAGTAGTCAAAATATACAAAGGAAATGAGCACGAACCACTGCCAGAAAGAATGTTTCATATACAGAAGCAGCATTCGTAGAAGAAAAGAAGTCACGCTCTTCTTCTACCTCACCATACAACCTGTAGAGGACACGCAAAGTTAACTCGTGTCCCTGAAGTCATCCAGTAATTGGTGTCAGATATAACAGATTTTTAAAAGAGTATAACAAGAATAGAACTATAAACACATTCCTCTTCAACAGTTGTCAATTAGGAGTTCTAATCCAAGAAAATTTTAGTAACATTAGAAACAAAGATGCCCCCAGACTTGAAATGAATTCTTCACTAATTCAAGGAAGATTAATATGCTTACATGCTGGCAGTCAGATTTTTTTACTGCATTAGAAGGCTCTTTCAATAATATTGAAAACATCAATGAGGTCAAGGAAAATTAGAATTCCAGAGCAACAATATGTCTCACATCATTTGGCAATCCAAACATCTCAGAAGCCAAAATATATCGAAAAGGAACCCCAAATGTAGGGCATATCATGACATTTAGAAATGATCAAGGGTGTGTCTGTATGTGTGTGTGTGTGTGTGAGAGAGAGAGAGAGAGAGAGAAAGGAGGGGGCATGCTCACCCCAACATAAAAGATCTAGTATTCGCTGAACAACTAAGAAAAATTGAAAAAAGAAAAAGGCTGAATGCTCAGTACCTCATAATTTATATAGTCTGATAATATGTGCTCCTGAAGCACTTTCCATGGTTCCAACTCTGAAGGTAACTGCAAATGATATAATATGTTATCTGATATAGTAATGGTATGCTAACTTGTACCGTGGCACAAAGTAAACTATCCTGAAAATGCATCCATGTAAAGGTAGAAGTACCTCAACTCCTAGATAAGCAAGTAAAGAAAATCGAACTTTTGAACCTCCAGCAATTGTTACTTGTTTATAAGCCTCAACAATGCGTGCAAAAGTCAAGTTTTGCAGTTGATCCTTCTGTTCATCAGCAAGGCTGACAACAGGTGCTGACATCTTAGGAAGGGTAAAGGTAGGTAGCACAACAGAAGTGGCTGTTGAGGAGACCACACTATTGGAATCAATAGCAGCTGCTTTTGCACTAAGTTCATCTGACTTATCTGTTGATATTGATGGATGTATATCCAATGTTGACCTATCACCCAAACTTGTAACTTGTTCTTGACTGGCGTCATCCACGTCAGTAGAAACCATTGAGGAACCACCCACAGTCTCAGAAAATCCATCATTACGACCAGAAGAGTCTAGACCCGGTATCTCACTTTCTAAATTTCCAACATCATGGGTATAAGAAGGAATGTCTAAATTGTCCATCTCCATTCTAGATATGTCAAGGTTTGCAGAAACCGGTAATCCATCTGGCAACATTTCACTATCAGCTCCATGACTCATTCCATCATCTACAGCAGCAACATCAGATGGGCTTGATACGTGAAGATCCTCCTCCTCCTTTAGAGGCTGCAATTTTTTTGAGCATTAACATATATTCCGAATAAATCCAAACCCAAAAAGGAAAAACAAGATAATTGAGATTAGCTAAAAGTAGTACAATGCAGGGATAGCATGTTAATCAAATGCACAAAAAAATGTTGAAATTTAGGACAAAGAGTAAAAAGCGTCAAAGCCTTACTGTTTTGAAGTCAGATGCTGACTGGTAAGCATTCAAACGTGAAGCTATAGGGGGGAAAGAAGTAGACAGTGAAAGAACATTAGCAACAAATGAAGGAGGATACTTTGCTTGAGTATCACTACCAACTATAGTCATGTCAACTAGTGATTCATCATCTCCTTCAGCTTGAGAACAACTAGAAGGGAGGTTGCGCATATTAGCCATCACAACTTCAGCAAGTAAGTCAGCAGAAATACTTGAAATAAGAATCTCCAAAGAACCAACAGCTTTTTCACCCTGAGCCACTAAGGCTCCAAACATGGCAACCAGTTGTTGTACAGGTCCATTATCATCATCTACTGTATTAGCAGCACGTCCATCAGATGAAATGTCATCCTGAGACACTGTAACATTCCTGCTCGACTCTTTAGTTGATTCCTCCGAGACACTAGGAGTTGGTTTAACACGTTTACCACACATCTCACTATCTTCAGCCAAATCAAGAGCATCTTTTGACGCTGATCTTTTCCTCCCCTGTTTAATGGGTGTATCAGCAAATGCTTTAATTGAAACTTCCCCTTCTTGAAAAATATTAAAGACCTTAGAAAGAAACTTCAAATGCATGTATACAAATATACATAGATCCTCATATATGCCCATGAATAAGGGGTGTAAATAACAAGAAAACAAGTACCTTAGAAACCAGTACATCATGGCTATCCTCATCTAAACTGCCCTTGTCATTGTCATGTAGAGCATCGTCTGCCAACTTTTCTGCTTTCATCTCTCTCAGACAACCAACTAGACGATCCCGCCACTGCAGAATGACGGAGAAAATTACTATTTTGTTTCATAGATACAGAATGATTCTAAAAGCATGCTACTGCAATGCCCTTGCAATTACTGGATAGGATTATCAGGAAGAGAACATATCAAAAAGTATAAGGATCATTGAAAGAGCACAACGACAGTGCAAAAGATAATAAAAACCAAGGAATATATCTAATAGTCGCATGTTTTTTGAAGTCAAAACCCCCTATTCATTGATCTTTGACACAATTCTCTAGAGATGGAGACGAATACTGCTACCAAATGCAAGGAAAATCAAACAAAACTATAAATCTTGCATACCGGCTTTGCCCCTGGGTGAGTGCATTTCAAGCAGGTAAGGAGAGAATTTCTGAGAGCAAGATGTGCCCCTGATGCATACACCCCTTCAATAGCAGATCTTGAGGGATCCAAACTGAGTAAAACTGACAAGATACGACCATAATACGCAGGCCTTTTCTTTGCAATTGTAGCAAGACTGGTAAGAAACAAAGAATGATATTGCAAATTATCCAAGAATCAAGATTTCAGAGCTTCTACAGGATTATAAGAGTTGAACAACAATGAAACTGGTCAAGCAGACTAAATAGCCGTACAAGTAAAGAACTATGCTACTAAACTGTAGTTAGACACCTACCTATTAATAAGCACGATGATTACCAGATTACTCAGAGATTTCACCGCAGGAAATCTAAGCTGATCAAGCAATAATCCCAACCTTTTGCTGGCTTCAATTGACAAATCTCCAACATTTAGGATAGGATGGCCCCCACGAAACCATGATATGTTAAATTGATCAAGCTCCCCTTCAAAAAAAGGAACAAAGCTAAATAACTAAACATAACCATCGAACTGAGGCACAAGATACCAAATACTGTATCTTGCCTCTACAACTCCATGCATGTGAAGAAGAAGGTGGCATTATTTACCTGCATGGGGAGGAGGGTTTGAAGGACCATTAGGATCGGGTGTGTAAAGAAGAATTACAGCTTCAACAAACTTGAGGGCTAGCATCCTTACACCTCCCTTTCCCGGCTTGAGAATTAGGTATGACAATGAAATCAGACTTTGGTGAAAGTTAAACTCAATAGTGAACCAGTATCAAAAAAGAAATTACCTGAAAAGCTATACAATAGATCTGTTCCTTGAAATCTAGCATTGATGACCACGACAACTTAACCAAATCATCCAACTCACTAGTGTAAAGACCCTGGAATATTTCAGGAAACAAATATTGAAGTCTTCTTTATTAATTAGAGGGCAAAATTTTCAAAAAAGGCAAAAGTAAGCATCCATCTAACTGTGTTAACGGCATATAGCAACAGATAAAATAAGTTAAGCCATTTGCAGTGGCTTGATATCAAAAAACAATCTTAGACTATGAATGTCATAAAACAAAGTTAATCCTCGACCAACGAATAAAAATGAAAGTACCCATCATGGATTTCACCAAAAATAACCTGAATTGCAAGTAATTGAAGAATAGACCGGAATAAATTAGTCCCACAAGTTATGGCTTGTCTAGCAACAGCTGGTGTACGATCTTCCAAAACGCTCATCAATACGGGAACAATTTCAGGCACAAATTCGCAGTACTTCAATCCAATATCTCCAATTATCCTACACAATTCACACACGACAAAGATTTTAAAAAAAAAGGAAAAGAAAAGCAGTCAAATCCACAGGAAACACCGTTTCGAAACTAATTTAGGTTTCTCCTTAGTTTTCTCGTCAGTAAATTGCAACAATCAAGAATACGACCGAACTAGGCTTAGCGAACCGTACTCCGCAACAAATTTGCGAACCGGGGAATTTTGATCGGACTGCAACTCAAAGATATGCGGAAGCAACTGGGAGATCGAACCGGCGTCGTCTACCTCCACTAGTCTCTGCTTCAAGACCCGCAATTTCCCGAGTTTGGAAGGTACGTCAATGGCGGATTTCACAGAGTTGACGAGACTCACAAGCCTCTCTCCCGAGGTCGAATTCGCTACCGCGACCATTTCTTGAAACCAAAAAAAAAAGAAAAGAGGAAACAAAAAAGCCCTAATTTTGTTTTAAAGCCTTTTGATTTATAAGAGAGGGAAAAAGAAATGATATTTAGATTTTGAATCAGGAAACGGGTTCGGACCGGGTCATGATGTCACCGGTGGTAGTCGGGGATTGGGATTAGCGTTAGGGTTCAGATAAACCGATTTGGGAGGTGCCTGACGTCTTGGTAGTTGATTTCACCTGAAATCGCCATTAGGTTAAAGTTGACCGTACGGTACGGACCATTAAAATGAAAAGTCAAAACGGTGCGTTAGGCTTATGTTATATATATATATATATATGTTTGTGACTTACATTTGAAAATTTAATTTAATTACTAATCACTATTTTTAGAATAAATGAAACAAATCAAATTTATTAATGCTCATATCTTTCTAAAATTTGACATGAAATATTTTTTTTGAATTATGGATACTAAAATGCTTTTACATCTTAAACTTTTGTGTAGAATAATGAAATGAAAAATAAAGAGTATTAACTGTTAATCATTTTTTTGTCGTTAGAAAAAAGCTTATGACTTTGATTTATTTATTTTTATATGAGTTACTCAGAAACAATCTTTTTACTAGTTAAGAGTAATGGTGCATATTACAAGACCTCCCGACACCTCTGCAAAGCTAATGTATCAGCGAAATTTTTACCGGGTTTGTTGTTGTTGTAAAAAGCTTATGACTTTTTTTATTTATGATAACAATTTAGGTAAGAGAATAAGGAATCTAACAAAAAATTATATTTTTTTAGTAGAACAATATTAAGAAATTTGAATTTAAGAAGGATCTTGAATAAAAAGAATTAATTAAATTCTATTATGAATACATAATATGTTATACTATAACAAAAAGAGGAATACAATTTTGTTCTTTAATTCCCATTTAAAAGGGTCTTTATTACATCATAATCATTAAAAAAGTATACTGTAATTATATATGCTTTAACATAATAGGGCCGGCAAAGCAAAATAATAGCAGAGGGCACAACTGAAAATAGCTAAACGAAAAAGAAACATTCATACTAAAAGGCAAAATTCAGGATAAGGCGAAGAGAAAACGGACATGGCTATTCAAATGAACCACTTCCACACGTATGTATGGAAACGAACGGAGCTACCCATCTCTGCCCTCCGAGGAGGAGGAATATTTCAACTTAAAACAGACCTCGGACGAAGAATTCGAGTCAAAGCAGAATCAGCCGGTGCCCGGCAGCTAATAGAGTCGGGCATTGTCAGGCCTATAGTGGCTAAAGATGCTGCCACGGCAATGAGCTCAGATGGCTACAAGCTTCTGGACATCAGACCAAGCTGGGAGCGAGAGAAGGCAAGAGTGGCAGGTTCCTTGCACGTTCCTCTCTTTGTTCAGGACATGGACAACAGTCCCTTAACTCTTCTGAAGAAATGGGTTCATTTTGGTTACATTGGGTTGTGGACTGGTCAGAATTTCACTATGCTGAATCCTGATTTTATCCGGCAAGTAGAGGCAATTGTTCCTGATAAGAAGACCAAGCTGCTTGTAGCTTGTGGGGAAGGGCTAAGGTGAGGGATTTTTTGTTAAAAGCCTGCTGCCTAATATCATCTTACCAGAAGTCTCTGTTTCCTTGCAATTCATCAGGTCGATGATGGCAGTTTCCAAGCTGTATAATGGTGGATACAAGAACTTGGGATGGTTAGCAGGAGGGTTCAACCGATCTGTAGATGGCAATTTTCCGGAAACCGAAGGCCCCGAAAAGTTGCAGTACGCAACCATAGGGGGTGTTTCCTACTACTTTTTTCAGCTGCTTGTATTCTTACAAGTTCTGGGTAAGAATAGTAATTGATTACCAATTCCATTGTTTCTGGCTACTCAGGTGATATGATTATCCATCATATACAAATTTCAGTTCTAACACATTCGATGCCAAACAACATACTGGAGAAATTATTGAGCCAAAAAATAAGTAGAAACAAGGATTGGGAAATAAATCATCAAGGTCTTACATAAAAGTAAAAGAAAAAAAATATTTCCAACATCTGAGTTGTGTCTTTGTGACATTTCATCATCAGAGATTAAAGCGAAAAGAGAACATTATACACTAAGTATCGATCAATCCATGATAGTTCATGCTTCGGGGAATGATGCAAACTGCTTCACAAATGGTAACTGAATCAAACAGGGCATCCTTGTCCTCCATCATATCTGAAAATTAGGTTCTGAATTCTGAAACAAAACAATCACCATTCTCAAATGATACAAACGTATCAAGGAAACTACTTTGCCGGTAGAGAAGTAGAGGGGGAAATATATAAGAAGGAAAGGAGAAGGCAGGCATAGCTTAAGAGTACAAGGAAAACAGAAAAGCTAAATGTATCATTGTAAAGTTAAATGAACTAAAATTGTGATGGGATGACCATTATTAAGAACGAAAACTAGATATGAACTCGGTTTAGTGATGTCATACCTCCAATTCTTTTGCATGTTTACTTTATATTTTCATTTTCATTTCCAACAAACTTAGAACAAAGGAGTATTCTGAACGCAAACATCACCCCTCTTCATTATCAACCACAGTTGGACTCCTTTAAAAGTACAATCCTAAATGCACCGGGCCAAGAGTTCTGTAATACCAAAAAGTAAAATCTTCTCACCCAATTAGAGTTGACTGGGCCGACCAAACACAATTCCTAGTCCAATTGGCCCGAATAAATAAACTCAATTGCAATCAAATATAATTTAATCTGTTTGAGTCAACGTATACATTGGCTAATTTGCTATCTCTACACCCATATACATTGATTTGTTAAGAACAAAACAGACAAAAAACATGCATGTAACTTGTACACATCAGTCTTAAACTCAAAATGCTATCCTCAGGGCTCCTTGTTAAGAAGAAGTGCTATCACTTAGGTCTCAAAGGATTTAATAATTTAAACATGCAAAATAATATTTCAGGTAAAACTTGCATGCATATTTTCTAAGATTTGGATTTATAACTCACAAAAAGGAACCTCACAACTGGGTCGCTGATGCTGAGTACACATCAAATAGCTTCAGTAACTGTAACTAAAAGAGACTTTGTTCTAGTCTGTAAACCAAACCAAGCAGAACCTCAAGCACACAGCGAAAGCATACAAAATAATCATCACATGTAAACACCAGTTTTGAACCACATAAGTCCGTCAAGTTAATAATTGCCATTTAAACAACTATACGAGTGAATTGAAAAACTTCCAGAGGAGAAGATTTCCATTGATAATACCCCACCATCATTAACCATACGCTTTGCCACTGCCTGACAAATAGCAACAACAAACATAGTAGAACCCACCACAAGCTAAGCGCAACCGTACAAATAGGTTGCCAAAGTTAAACCCACAACAACAAAAAACTTGGAGAAAGACAAAACGAATCAGAACAAATAAAGTAACAGCTTCCAAATAAAAACAAATAAAGTAACAATATTATTAATCAAGAATGAAGGAAGGGAATTTGAATCTCACCTCCCAAACGACGTTGCAAACCACCTATCGCCCTTACTCCGACCGGTTCGCGAACCTTTCCACCTTCTTGTCACTCAAATTAATCCCCACCATAGCCTCACCGAGCCCACAACTAACGTCAGCCAACACGTTCGGGTCACTATAATGAGTAACCGCCTGCACAATTGCTTTAGCCCTCTTGGCCGGGTCTCCACTCTTAAACACTCCAGACCCAACAAACACTCCATCACAACCCAACTGCATCATCAACGCAGCGTCCGCGGGGGTCGCCACCCCACCGGCGGCAAACTGCACCACCGGCAGCCTCCCCAACTGCTTCGTCTGCATCACCAAATCGTACGGTGCAGCAATCTTCTTCGAGTAAGTAAAGACCTCATCATCGTCCATGTTCCTCAGAAGCCTAATATCTCCCATCACCGACCTCACATGCCTGACCGCCTCAATCACATTCCCTGTTCCCGCCTCACCTTTTGTTCTAATCATCGCCGCCCCTTCTCGGATACGTCGAAGCGCCTCCCCCAAATTTCGGCAACCGCAGACGAACGGAATCCGAAAGTTATGTTTGTTGATGTGGTTCTCATCGTCGGCCGGAGTGAGGACCTCGCTCTCGTCAACATAATCGATACCAATAGCTTCGAGGATCTGCGCCTCCACGAAGTGGCCAATACGAGCCTTGGCCATCACCGGAATAGTTACAGCCTGTTTGATTTCTTTGATGAGCTGAGGATCGCTCATGCGAGCGACGCCGCCTTGCGCTCTGATATCCGCCGGGACTCTCTCCAACGCCATGACAGCACACGCTCCGGCCTCCTCAGCGACGCGAGCCTGTTCTGCGTTTACAACATCCATTATAACGCCGCCGCGGAGCATCTGAGCCAGCCCTACCTTGACGGAGAACGGAGATTTCTTGGCCTCCGTTATCGCTCCGTTGCCGTAAACCGCCACAACACCTGTTCCCGCCATTTTTATAGAAAGCAAAAGGATGAAAAATAGACCTCAGAGAGCAACGCCCAGGGAGAGAGAGAAAGAGTTCGCGAGAGAGGTGACGAGAGAAAAGGCACTGAAGGTGCTGGTTAAGTAGAGAGGTGGCCTGAATGGTTACGAGTGCTTCAATGCTCCTAGTGTGACGTGGACTCGATGGACTGGACGGTTAGTAGATGTGATTGAATTGACGTGATTTGATCGGACGGTGGTAATTGAGGGTTCAGGGAATTGGCGGTGGGGGTGAGGTGCAGAGGGGGTGAGAGAGGAAGATTGGTGACCAAGCAATTTTCGGTATGCGGAACCTCGGTTTAAGCAATAAAGTAGGTGACGTGGCCAGACACCAGTCAATGTTTGATTCCAAGTTGTCATCCTGTATTTAGTAATTTATTATTATTATTATTATTAAGGATTCAGCAATTTTTTTTATCAGAATCTCTATTTCGATTAATTAATTCTTACCTTATTTCGTTTAATCTCATTCACAAATTTATATAATATCCACGTCAATATGTAAATAAAATTAAATAATACAAAATTAGAACACCCTATCGGGATCAGGGTGCTCCAACCTATTTCTTGTTGCCAACGATGTTAACCAATTAGTTTATAACAATGGATGAATTAAATAAATCATAATTCACATTTTTTAATAAATTAATTGATGAGTTAATAATTTATAATCAAATAATAAATTTGATTCAATTTATATTTATATGTCAAAAGGGTTTTTATAATAAAAATAATATTTTATTGTACTTTTCATAATAAATAATACAAAAGAATTAAATGACTTCTTATTTGGAGTATTATATAAGGATAAAAAATTTAAAATTGCCTAAATTTTTAGAATTTTTTTAAATTTAACTATAAATTTTAAAAATTTTCAATTTCGTGACTAACTTTTTAAATTTTATATAAATTAGGTTTAAATGTTGTTTTTGCTAATTTGGTATATCCATCAAATACCACATGGATATCCATCCAATAACCATAACAACAAAAACGACGTTTTAACCTGATTTGTGCAAGTTTTAAAAAATTAGTTACTAAATTGAAAATTTTAAAGCTGAGCTCGAGTTAATTAGATTTGAAGTCATGCTTAGGGTTCTTTTTTTTGGTTTTAGGCTTCAAGCCAAGTTTAGGCTGCTAACCTGAACTTAAGCTAAATATTTTCAAGAAAAAATAATTCATTCTTTAAATTAGTAAAATTAAAAAAATATATTTAAAAAGTTTAGTTTAGACTCAATTGAACTTTGGGTGGCTTAAACCCAATCGAGCTCAGGTTTGAGCTTGGGTTCAAGCTAGGAGCTTCGACCTTGATTTAGCCCAAGCTCGATCATGAAATTTAAGGTATTATTTGGGCCTGAGTAAGCTTAAAGCTTAAAGCTTGACCATCACATTTCAAGATTAACCGGTGCCTAAGAGGGCTCGGACTCAATTCGACCTAATACCAATCTTAAATTTTATTACCTATTTATTGTTATTTGCTAAATATTTTGCAAGTCATTGCTTGTTAATTGAATTTGTTACTTATTTGTCAAATTGACTTATTAAGATTGCATTATAAATTAGTTTTTTATTATAATAGAATTAAAGCATGTGAGTTATTTTTATAAAATAAATAATTTAATGAATTTAAGTAAAAGATAATGTGACTGTCATGTGATTTAATTAAATTTTTAAAAAATTATAATTTTTTAAGGTATTGATTTTAGTTGGATTTAATTGTTTACAATAAGATTTAAGAAATTAGATGCCTCATCATATCAATAGTTTTTTATTGATTGATGTGTATTTTGTCACTATTTTTAAAATAAAAGTATAAGAAAAACTTTTTAAAAAATTAGACTTCACAAAATATTCTAAATATTTTTAAAATTTAGTTAAAAATCCACCAATATATCATACCTTATTTAAGATAGGTGACTTATAATTGTTCAATATGTAATATTTTCCATCCCAAGAAAAGGAAAATAAAGTATTGGTATTAACCTCAACCCACTTAACTAGCTCTCAATTTTACTTCCCTTCCTAACTGAGATAATTAAGGATAACAATAGATCGGGTCATATCAGATCAAAATCTAAGCACAAAGCCCATCAAGCCTAAAATTATGTGTTTGACCTCAGATGTAGCTCGAATTCTGTTAAAATTTGAAACTCTAAACCCATGTTTAAACTTAATCAAGCTTGATCGAATCTGATTAAAAATTAAAAATAACATCATTTTATTCAAAATATCGTTGTTTTATATGAAAATTCAGTTTTTGGTATCAATGTCATCTTGCTTTACTCGCTCTCATTTTTAGTTCCTTTTTTAGGGAAGGTTAATAAGAAAAGTAATAGATTAGGTCAAATCAAATCACGGACCAAACACAGAGCCCATCAAGCTTAAAATTATGTGTTTGGCTTTACTTATAGCTCAAATTTGATTGGACTCGAGATTTCAAACCCAAGTCTAAACTCGATTAGGGTTAATCGGATCTGATTAAAAAATAAAAAATAATATTATTTTATTCGATAATTTTAGTCTGTTCACACCCTGTTTGGAACGATAGGAATTGAATTCAATTGTTGGAAGAAAAAAAAGATGAGTTTAATTCACATAAGTAATTGAAACCTACCATTCTTTATAAATTCAATTCAACTAAAAAACTACGGGAATTAAATTACAATCTGACTTTAACTCTTCTTTTTAAACGTTGAAAATTACTCTTCCAATAATACCCATGCAATAACCCTATCTCTTCAGTTGACACAGCCCCTCCCATCTCACTACTTTTCAACTGACGCAGCCTTACCCAGTGTATGGTTACTGTCCTCACCCCTGAGGACAGTGGACAAGGACGGAAATATTGTGTCCAAAATGGCGTTTGCTTGCTGTCTGCTATCATTTCTGTCCTTCAGACAGATGGACAAAGACGGTAAAAGCTGTCCAAGATAAAAGTGCGGGACGTGCGTGCTTGTCCGTCGGACTAGAAAGGGAAAAGTCCATGCTATCCTCCTAACGTCTCCCACGAACACAAAACAGCGGACAGACGAGAAGAACCCATTGAACAACCGAACAGGACCGAGTCTTCGTGCGGCTTCATCTCCACTGCGAACACGGTATGAGCTTTCTTCTCCTGTACATTCTTCTCTTCTGTACACTGTATACCGATCTTTGGTGGTTGAGTCTGTGTTGTTGGTAGTGGGTCTAAAGAGCTTTGTCCTTCTCAACTCGTCTTCTATCCAACCGGCGTTGTTGGTAGTGGGTCTGAAATAGCATGTTCTCTTCTATTGTTGTGTGAGCTAGAAATTTGATGACCGTACGAGTGAAAAAGATGAAAGCTTTTCTGTCTATCCGTTTTGTACTGCTCTAAAACACCGCAAATCCATAGATGCTATCAACCCATCTTCTATAATGTGTAACTGTAAACCCTTCGATTCCCAATTGATTGTTAGCCATTAAATTCCGTGCATCCGTTTTTCACTGATACTAAAATCCCTTTTTCTTAAAAATCTCTGCTTTTTGGTTAGGAAAAGTAGTACAAACCGCAACAACAACTCTGCCGCAACACCTTCTGGTACGTTTCTTTTGCCTTTCTTTTCACTTTGGATTGTTTTCTCTTTCTTTTTGCTGTTGTTGCATACTTGTGAATGGAATAAAAAACTCAGTTAAAAGGATAACTGGGAATATATACGTTTGCCATTAGTTTAATGTTTCTCCTAATCAGATCCAAACGACAAAGTAAAGTGAAAAGGGAAACTCATAATAAACAAAGGATGCGTAGAAAATCTACTATAGTGTTGGTCTTTCTAGTTGTTGAAGGTAACTACTCAGTAGCATATGACCACGACCTAAAATCACCAATGATTTAG
>JAOTBA010000004.1:28054807-28064981 GCA_025629845.1 Erythroxylum squamatum | reverse complement strand
ATATTAAGAAGAATTATTAAGGGTATATTAGGTAGTATGTATTTATTAGGTTACGTTCCATCCTAAACCCCCCAAATTGGAGGTTTCTTATTTTCACTGTTTAGGATGGAATGGAACGTAACATGAAACCCTCCGCTTCCATCCCATTTCATCCCATTCCATTATGAAACCCTCAAACAAACGATGGAAACATGTTACGTTTCATCCCCTTCCATCCTCAACCATTGAACCAAACAGAGCCTAAGGGATCACACGGGACGTTGGATCACGGGGTTTACACGGAATCTCGGCGTCTGCACACCGATTGAAGCGGAACTTTGGGGAGTTTTACAAGGGTTGGCTATGGCTTTCCAACTGGACTACAAGTTGGTCCAACTACATTCTGATTGTAAAGAGGTCGTCGACATCCTCCAAAACGATAGCGACAACTACTGGGGAAACACCATCCTCAGGTAAATCCGTTTGTTTGTGGACCAAACAAACTAGGTTTTGTTTGTTTGACTGGCACGTAGCTAGATATTTGCCACGTATATTGGGAAACCAATGTACTGGCAGACTCCCTAGCCAAACTAGGTTTTGCACTCCCAGTAGGCCTCCATGTACTAACTACAGCTCCCCGCCATGTAGCTGGGTGGATGATGCCAGTTGAACCCCTCCGCTAAGCAGTTTTTTGCTTCTTCTGTATGTAAAAAAAAAAGATTGATAGGGGCATTTCAACTCCTACCAACTACACGTTGTAGGTAATTAAATTATATAATATTAGATAGATATGATTAGAAAAAGTTTGACCATTTGACTGAGTGCATCCTCTCTTTGCCTGTCACTACTTGCTTTGTTTGTCTATGGCTTTAGCTTTACACGTGAAGGCACCTGGCACACGGTTGATTTGAATTGACTAATGATTGATGGCATGTATGGTAATATGGTGGGATTATTATAAGCAATAATTAGCTTTGCGGCACATGTTTAACTATTTTTTGGCCGACATTTGAATTCTTTGATGTTTGTAGAAAAGAATAAAAGTCATGCACCTCTCGTTTGAAAAAACAAAATTATAAAAATCCAATGACTCTTAGCGATGTTAATTTTACATGAATCAAAAGTGATCAGCCTGATCGAACCACGGGCTGAGATCATTTCACAAATACGTCGTTTTTAATGGGTCAAATTGGGTTGGCTCGGCCATGGCCCGACAATCATTTTAAAAACACGTCATTTTTGACATTGTTAAAATATATTATAAAATAGGTTGAATTGGCCAAACCCACCCTAGGCCTGACCCATGGCTTGACGGGCCACAAGCCCGACATGACCAATTGACATTTCTAATAACTTTTTAAATTTTTTTAAGAATTTCTTTTTAATTTTCAGTATTTTAGAATAATCGTTATTTTAAACTTCAGTTAACCTATAAAGGCAAACACATATATAATGTCGATATCAAATATAGACTAATTAATTATTGTTTATATAACAATTGAACATCAAACTGAACTAATTAAATATAATTTTAACTAAGAATTTATTATAATTATTTTTTAATTAAGTATATTTTAACTAATTTAGGTCAAATGTAACGGTTAATTTGGTTATCAAATTAATAATATTTTATTAGTCCACTTTTGATATTTATTCTACGTATGCTTTTACTCTTCATACAAATGACTAAAAATTTTATAATTTTTTTAAATTTGACCCGAATTTATAATTTATAATAATTACATAATAAATTTATTTTCCATTTTTAAAAAATAATTCATATACTAAAAAATATTAATTTTATTTGCCTTGATTTAGTATTGCTAGCTACTATTCATTTATTTGAAAATTCCAAACTTTATAAAAGATTTGGTATTTGGTGTTTTTTTTTTTATTTTGTTGTTTTACTTGACTATCACAACTAGAGTATATATAAAAGCATGAATTCGCAAGGAGTCTATTTCTCATTATATGTGCATATTCTTATGACTTGACTTTGAAATCCTTTGTTTTTAAGAATTCCTATTGGTTGTGGGTTTGACTTTTAAGTTTGTTAATGGAAAATTATTTTCCTATAAGTTGACATATAAAATGTTACTGTATTATTTATTTTTATTGTGGTTTTTGAAGACTATTGCAATCAAAGTTTTGTCTACATAACAACCCAACTACCTCAACTTATGTTAACCTTTTCTCTTTTGACGATAATGATGGTATTGAATATGAATGAATGAATATTTGATTGAAAAGAGGTCAGTCATGTAACTGCAATCAAAGAGTTGAAAAAATTAGGTAGGTGTAGTTCGGAAAAAAAATTAAAAGTGACAACCAATGTTTTCAAAATCAGATCAAAAGTTAAATCGATAAAATAAGAGGTTTAAGGTCTAAAAGGATCAACCGGTATTAAACCGTCATAAAACAGGTTAAAGATTGAATAAAATAAAAAAGTTTTGAAAAATAATTAAAAAAGACTAATCTTATCCATTAAAAATTAAAATTTAAGGAGACTATTAAATTTTAATTAATTGGTTTATGCAAACAAATTAGTTTTAAAAATTGCCGATTAATTCTATAAATTAATTAGTTTTTAACAATAAAAATTATAAAAATAAATCAAATCAAAAAGTTAAAAATTGAACCAAAAAATTAATTACTTGCTATTATTATATCTATTTACATTTCATTTCATTATAAATTATTTCATTCAATTATATTGAAAATCTTACGTCTAACCAAACATAACCTAAAGTAATGATCAAAAACACAACTAATTCGGTCAGTTTAATTGTAAAAATTTTGAATCTTTCAACTTTTTTTGTTTCATTTATTTCAATAACTCTTGTTATTAAAAAATAATCAATTTATTATTTAATCAATTAATTTTCATGAATTAATAAGTTTTTATAAACTAAAATAAATTAACTTATTTTCATTAAATATTTTTGAATTAAACTTCAAAATTTTCAATAAAAAAAGGACAACATTTTTTAATTATATTTAATCTTTTGCCAGTTTTTATGATGATCTAATATCAAATGAATTTTTAAACCTTAAATTTTTGTCTTACTAATTTAATTTTTGGTCTGATTTTTAAAATATTAATCATTGGTTATGAGTAAGAACAAATTAGATGGTATCTACTGCTTTAAAATTAAGTCAATAATTAGTCAAATAATTTTTCTTTGCCAAATGTACATTTCATTAGTCAAATAATTAATTAATTATAATTATGTTTTCAATACCTCAATTAATCATAATGCAATATAACTTCATTTCAGAGAAAATAATTAAACATTAGTCATTAACATTTCTAGTTAGGAAACAATTGTACTAGATGTCTTAATACCTTTTTTTTATAAGAAAGAAAAAGAAACCGATTATCCAACGAGTCTCAGGAAACAGATTCCCGACACATCCTTTAAGAAGAGTACATGATATCTAATAGGTGGAAGATCAAAATAAATAGTGCCGAGCGCAAAATACTCAGCATAGCTTGTTAGTCAGTCTATACAATGATTCCTCTCACGATAGATGTAACGATGGACCACTGTCCGATTTCACGTAAACAGTTCATAAATCTGTTGAATAATGGAGTTACGGATCGAGATCGGTTGGCCGAGAATGTCTTAATACCGTTCTAATATTAAATATAATAATAACAACAGAAGCGAAAGTCTTTCCACGTAATCACATCCAGTCTAGGCCTCACAAGAGCTGTCTGCCACTAGTGCCTCCGGTCCAGTACCCTGTTGTCTATTCTCTGAAGAACATATCTTATCGAAATCTAAACTATAGATTGCCTCATACTTTAAATTTTTTACCATCGATCCCTTTGTCGGAAATTCAACACTATAAGCTAGTCTTTTTGTTTTTCTTTCCTTTGCAACCAAAAAAAAATTTTTATTAAAAAAGTTCTTAAAAAATTATCTAAAATAATAAATTATTATTTATATAATATTTTAACTCAATTTTTAAATTCAAATAAAACTAATAATTATTTTAAATTATTACATAACATTAAATTTATTTAACTCGAGTCAATTTTAACAGATGAGATAAGTTGCTATTTTAGTCAAATTTATCTAGTTAATGTCCGCTAACTAAATAAATTTTACTAAAATTTGTTACCATCTTTATTATCAACGATATATTTTGAAAAATTAAGTCACTGAACTTCCATCCTAAGACCAGATTACCACTTCAAATATTTTAATAGGTACAGTATCAAGGAATATTTTTTAAAACAATTAGAAAAAAAGGGATGTTAAAATTAGAAAAAAAATGATGCCTGAAATTTGTTTTTTTATGTATTCAATATTTTGAAACAGTCTAACGGAATTTTTTAAAAAATATTTTAATTACAAATTATAAATTTGAGTCAGGGTAAAAAAGGTGAAACTAGGTTTCTATTTTTATTTTTATTTTCAAATTTAGTAAAAAAACATATTTGTTTAAATTTTTTTGTCTTCGTTTTCGTTTTTTATAATCTGATTTACTATTATTAAAATATATATTGTTTTATTTTTATTATTTTTAATAAAATTTTTTAATAATTTAATTCAACATTATATAATTAATAAATTAAAATTAATTATCAATAAAATTATTAATAATTAAGTTTTTATAATTAAATTGTATGTAATTAAATTTTCATAATTATTAATAAATATAATTAAATTTAAAATATAAAAATATTCAAATAATTTTTGATTTAATAATTAAAATATATTTCAAATATCTATTAATTTTTAAATAAAATTTGATTTTTAAATTATTTAATTTATTAAAATAACATATTTTTATTAATAATTTGTTAATAGATATTATATAAGAGATTAAATAAATTTGTTTAATTAAAAAATTTATCTTTAATTTTATCAAATATGTAATTATTATCAGTGATAAAAATATAACTACATTAACATTAACAACCAAATATGTTTTTATTTTTATTTGAAAGAAAAACATAAACAAAAAACTGAAAACTACAACAGAAAAACAAAAACAGAACCAAACGGCCTCTAAGGTTATGTTTGGTTTGGGGTTTATTAATGGAATAAAATAAAATGTAATATTATTCCATCGTTTGGAAGAAGGGTTTATAACGGAATATAATAGAATGAGATAGAAGAGGGGAGTTTCATATCACGTCATATTCTATTTTAAACAGTAAAAATAAAAAAACTTTTGATTTGAAAATTTTATGATGCAAAAGTAAAATGATAAAATACTTTACATTACATTATATTATAAACCCTTTATTCAAACAACAATTTACTATACTACATTATAAACTCTTCTATCCCTCTCAAACGACAATTTGCTAATATTAAATTTATTTATATTTAATTCCATTATAAATCATTTTATTATATTCTACTTCATTCAATTTCATTAAAAATCTTACATCCAACTAAATATAACCAAAAGTAATGATTAAAAACTCAACTAATTCGGTCAGTTTAATTATAAAAATTTTGAATATTTCAACTTTTTTTGTTCCATTTATTTCAATAACTCTTGTTATTAAAAAATAATCAATTTATTAATTAATCGATCAATTTTCGTTAATCAATAAGTTTTAGCAAACCAAAATAAATAAATAAAATTTCATTTACTATTTTTTAATTAAATTTTAAAATTTTCGATAAATAAGAACAATATCTTTTAATTATATTGTAAATTATTTAATTATATTCAATCTTTAACCTGTTTTTACGATGATCTAATATCAGCTGAACTTCTTCAATCTTGAATTTCTTGTCTTACTAATTTACCTTTTGATCTGATTTTAAAAATATTAATCATTGGTTGTGATTAAAAACAAACTAGATGGAATCTACTGCCTTAAAATTAAGTCAATAATTTATCAAATAATTTATCTTTGCCAAATGTACATTTCATTAGTCAAATAATTAATTAATTATAATTATTTTTTGAATAGAAAATAATTAACATTAGTCATTATTCATTAACATTTCTAGTACAGACTGATAGGAAACAACTGTATTTTGACGTCTTCGTCGTCATTATCATATTCAGCCTAAAGCCCTATAATAAAGTGGTGTCTAAAAAAGTTTTATTGTATTAGATGTCTTAGTACCGTTTTAATATTAAATGTAATGATAACAACAAAAGTGAAAGTCTTTCCACGTAATCACATGATAACAACAAAAGTGAAAGTCTTTCCACGTAATCACATCCAGTCTAGGCCTCAAAAGAGCTGTCTGCCACTACTTTTCGTACCACTGGTTCAGTACCCTGTTATCTCTTCTCTGAAGAACATATCTTATCGTAATCTAAACTATAAATTTCCTCATAGTTTAAATTTTTTATAAAATATTTATAATTCTTAAAATTCTTAAAAAATTTCTCTAAAATAATAAAATATTATTTATATAATAATTTAACTCAATTCTTAAACTCAAATTGTACTACTTTAAACTAATAATCATTTTAAATTATTAATTAAAATTAAATATTTAGCCTCCTCAAAGACCCGTTTAATTATTGGTTGATCAGCTAAAAAATAGCTGGTTGAATAAATTAAAGTGATTAACTTTGTTGACTAACAGTTTTTTTGTGTTTGATAATTAGCTGATTAGGTTAACTGATTGAACACAATCGGATGATTTTTAAAAAGTTCAGAAAGAGTAGCGTTTTACTTTAACTTATTGTAAATGATAGATTGTGCCCTCAGACATTTATGTTCCTTTCCTTCGTCAACTTAGCGGGGGTACATGAACGCCTTCTTTTTAGTTTTTACTATTCATTATTTAGCTAGTTACAAAACATAGAACAAGAAAACGATAAAGAAAAATATTTAAGAACCTTTCTTCTTAGAGTTAAAAAGAATAATTTTGATCTCAATTATTTATTTATCATTATCATTATTATTATTATTAGTTTTATTTTTTGATCAAAGTTATAAACTTAATTTGTGCAAAATTAAAAATATAAATTCTAAATTCTTATAAGAATATTTAACGAAATATTAATTTTTTGAAAATCTTGCCCTTATAAGTCATTTTACACATCAACAACTAATACTAAATAACTAATTTTACCAAACATCTTTAATAAACAGCTAATATTATCCGCTGGTCAAATATTCAACTAATATAATTAGCTATCAGTTAGCCGCAGATATAATCAGTTATCAGCTAATGTAATCCAATATTTGCCAAGCAGGGTCAAAGTATATTGAAAAACAGAAATAATACTACATGGGTTTTCAAAATTAAAGTAAATGTTCCAAAATTAAATTATCAGTTTGAATATTTAGCTTGCTCAAAGGATATCCCAATTACGTTCTAGTTCTGCTCCCATTGGAGAGTTCTTTGAAAGTTGCCAAAGATTTCAGGATCAGTAGGTGATACTCCTACAAATTCAGCAGGGAGTGACTTCCAGTACAGACTTGGCTCCCATTCTGCCTCCTTAAGTGTCCTCAAGATCTCCTTCACCACTATTTCACTCCCCTCTGGAGTAAGATGAATACCATCTCTGCAAAATAATTACTTAATTTTAAACATAAAATTGAAAAACACTGATGTGTAAAGGGTCTTTCAATTTTTTTGGGGAAATTAAGGGTTTTCTATTTTTAAAAAATATTATAATTATAATTATTATTATCCGGTATGTTCTAATATATAAAGGGATCAGTCTATGTAAAAGTTGATTTTGTAATATTACCCGCAAATATTAAGAACAACAACAACAATAATCATCGAAAATCCTGCTAAAATGCAAGATTTGAAAAGGTCTAATAATACGCAGTATTATTTCTACTAAAAAGAGAGACCCAACCACAACTATCAAAACTACCAATCTAATGCCCAAATTTCCAATTCATTGTAAAAACAGTATCTCATTAACTCTATCATTAACAACATGGATATAAACCATCACATTAAGTGATCTCTTCACACACCAATACACACGTAGTAATAAAATACCTGTAATTAAAATTTTAAAAATAATAATGAAGAACCCTCACGTTAAATGACATGCAGGTTCTTTCTAATTTTTGGGTGAATTAAGAATTTTTAATTTTATGTTTAAATTATTATAATTATAATTATAATTACTAATTGTAAAGAGGTGTAAAGGGATGAATCAACATGGTGGTTCATGTATGTATTATTCATTGCTTTAAAACCTAGATCGGAGGTTAAATTGGTGAGACAAGATATTTAAGGTTTAAAAGGTTCAATCAATATTAGCCTGTCATAAAACCGGCTAAAGATTGAATAAAATTAAAGAATTTGAAATATTGTTAAAAGATATTGTAGTCACTCACCTAAGAATTTGAAATTTAATTGAGAAAAATTTGTTAAATAAAAATTAATTGATTCAAATGATTTATAATAATATTAATTAATACAAATTGATTGAATAATTAATAAATTAATTAGTTTTTAATAAAAAAATTATTAAAATAAATTGAACCGAAAAGTTAGAAAGTTCAAAGTTTTTATGGTTGTTCAGGCTAAACCGGTTGGGTTTTTTGACCATTGACATTATTTTTACAAGAAATTAAAGTTTAATCATTTTAATAATATTTTTAAAAAAATCTAATTACTATTGTAAAATTAGACAAAATTAAAAAAAAATTGAAAAAGAGAAATCCACAGGCGGTAACCTTTGGATGTTCGCTAAGTAAACTTTCAGATTGACGCAATAGCCTGTAAATTACGTCAACCGGATACTCCGCACTAGTCAAGCCCTATACGACAAGCTCTATCGAGAGAACATAGGTAGGGGAATAAAACACAGGACCTTTTGACCCCATGCGCCGCCACCCTTTGGATGCGCACTAGGTAAACCTTCGGATTGACACAATAACCTGCAAATCACGTCAATCGGGTACTCCGCACTAGACAAGCCCTGTGAAGGAATGTTTTATTTATTGCTTATCTTGTTATTTATGTACACTTAGTCTAGTTAGTTAGCAAGATTACTGTGTAGCTAGTTCAGTTAGTTAGAAAGCGGTTATTCTTTGAGCTGTGTATATAAGTCTGGCGATTTCTTCCGATAGTAATGAGAAAATACACAGAATGTTTCTGTATTCTTTGTTTCCATAAGATACAAAATTGTTCACCCTGTATGATCGGCTCGATGGAAAAAGTGTAGGTAGGGAGAATCGAACACAAGACCTTTTGGTTCATGTGCTGCTACCCTTTGGATGCGCACTGGGTAAACCTCTGGATTGACGCAATAGCCTGCAAATCACGTCAACCGGGTACTCCACACTGAGCAAGTCCTGTACGACAGGCTCAATTGAGAGAGTGTAGGTAAAGGGAATCGAACATAAGACCTTTTAGCCCCATGTTCCTATACTCCACCAACTCGACCATCCCCTAAGGTACTTTAAATTTAATTCACTTTGCAAAAAAAAAAAAAGAGTCATCTTGATCTAGACAATCATTAATGAAGGGCAAGCTACTGTTGAACTTCGAGTTTCATGATGCAGAAATTGGCAGTAAAGCTTACGTGAAACAAGCAGTACGCCAATCATCTCTTTTCTGAATTGCAGTCCAAAGATCAATAGCCTTTATCCCCATCTCCTCACACAGCTTCAAACAAGCTTCTGAATAAATTCTGCAATTCTCATTTGTTCTTGGCCAATCTAACCTGTTACCATAGACAGAAAGTACTACTATAAACATTAGTACTTACTCAGTTCATATAAGTAAATCTGTAATTTTCTAAAATTTAAATATTTAGATAACTAGATCAGCCACTTGATGCAATTATCTAATGGTACTATCCGCAGATTCCAAAGAAAATGAATGGTAGTGCCAAGAACAAAACCACCTAATGAATCTTCGAATCATATCCTCATTCACAGGAGGTGCACTTAGAAAGATAAGTCTGGTCTTCTCAGAAAGACTCTGTCAAAACACAAAAATGCTGAACTTCAACACCATTCACAAGACCTCTCTTGTGATTAAAATCAGAACCAAAATATACATATCCCGTATATATATTGGTATCAGAATGCGTAGTTCTACTTAAGGATTCATAAACAAATTCAGGGAAGCTAAACCATGTGATCATAATCAGGCCACAAGCTTATTAGAAAGATTACCTTAAGATGTGTAGCGATCTTCCTCATGTTTTCTATGTACTCAGGAAGAGGTACGTGAGGAGTGAAGTCACATGGATGAGGAAGAGTTGAATCATTGCCTCCAAA
>JAOTBA010000004.1:28013707-28037918 GCA_025629845.1 Erythroxylum squamatum | reverse complement strand
TAATTATTGTAAATTTTTAATTTTTGTTTTTAAAATAAAAATAAATATTTTTATTACTAATAATAATTATAAATTAAATAAAGCTTAAAAATAAATTAGTTTTATTTACAATTATTTTAATAGTTTATATATTAATAAAAATATTTTATTTTTTAAAATAAATAATTTAAAAAATATTATTTATAAACTAATATTTATTTTATATATTTTAATTATTAAATTAAAATTTATTTGAAATTTATATATTTTTAACAAATATTTTAAATTTAATTATATTTATTAATAATTATTAAATTAAATTTATAAATTAAATTAAAATTGTGATTATTATTTATTATTATGATTTTTGGAAATAAGATTAAAAATATACAGTATAACTGTACAATATGACAATGAATTATTCTGTATTTTTTTAAAAAATTCAGAAGTTATTTTATAAATTTTAAAAATTATTCAAAATGGCAACCAATATTACCGGTACCGGTATAATACCATATCAAAATTTAATTCGGTGCCAAGTCCAGTATGATATTCGTAATGTTGCTCTTAACTATTTATATGTTCAACTTAATTTTCATATTTATCTTAAATCTTAACATTTAATTTCTTACATATTTTTCTTTTTTTAATCCTTTTTTTTTCTTTTTTTGGCTTTCTACAGTGGGAGGTCTTCTAAATGCAACTTGTGGCAATGCTACTGAGCTCATCATAGCTATATTTGCTTTATGTCAAGCAAAAATAGAGGTGGTGAAGTATTCGCTTCTGGGTTCAATCCTTTCAAACCTGCTTTTAGTCCTTGGAACCTCTCTTCTTTGCGGTGGCATTGCCAACGTCGTTGAAAAGGAGCAAAAATTCGATAGAGTAAGCTTCTTCTAAAACATAATCATTTAGTTTCTGTACTGCTTCACTTATGATTTTAACATGCAATGTCTGATGAAATTGATCAGAAACAAGCGGACGTGAACATAATCCTACTGGTACTAGCATTGCTGTGCAATGTTCTGCCATTGTTGTTCCAATTCGCGGGCGCTTCCCTCACTCTCACGGCTGTCCCGACACTGCAGTTGTCCAGAGCTAGCAGTGTTGTTATGCTTATTGCTTATGGTGTATATATCTTCTTCCAGTTGGTGACACACAGAGATATGTTTGAGGTAATAACATTAAATGATGTCTGAGAAGCATTCTGATATACATACTTGTTTAATGTCAGTTGTTAAAAGTTATTGACTTTCCCATACTTGTGGAACTGATCAGGAAGATGAAGAAAGCAATGATGTTGGTGAAGAAACACCTGTTATTGGATTCTGGAGTGGGATCGTTTGGCTGATTGGAATGACTGTGATCATAGCTGTTTTATCAGAATATGTTGTGGCCACTATTGAGGTTGATTGAAGAACAATTATTGGATTTTTATAAATTTTATAAATTTTTAAGAATTCAAAGTTCTCATTTTTTCTATTTTCTGTTTTTTTTTTTCTTTGAACAGGAAGCTTCAGATTCTTGGGGACTTTCTGTGAGTTTCATTAGCATCATTTTGCTACCAATTGTTGGAAATGCTGCAGAACATGCTGGAGCTATCATCTTTGCTTTCAAAAACAAGCTAGTAAGTTGTGAATAAAAAAAATATAATTCTTAAATATTTATATACTATACTTAATTATGATGTATTGATCCATATTCTTAACATTTTAATTTATTATTTTTAATTGCAGGACATCTCATTAGGGGTTGCCTTGGGATCTGCAACACAAATTGCAATGTTTGTGGTAAGAATTTAAGATACACAAATTCATTCTTTATCTTTTTTTATTAAAAATTTATCAATTTATTAATTAATTAACTAAAATTTGAAAATTAACTATTTTCATAAATTAAAACAAATTATTAAAATTTTATTTAATAGTCTTTTTTAATTAAAATTTAATTTTTAATAGATAAAATTGTGTATTTTTCAATATATTATTTACTGATTTCATCAATGCTTAAAACTTTGATCCAATTCGACTGATTTAACAGTAAAAATTTTGAAATGGTCAACTTTTTTATTTAATTTTTATTTTTTTGTCCAATTTACTTTATTAATTTTCGTTATTAAAAACCGTAAGTTTATTAAATAATCGGCTAGTTTCTTTTTTATTTAAACTTCAAATTTTTTTACGGGTAAGGATAGTATTCTTCAATCATATTTCAAATCCTTCGATTTAATTCAATCTTTAATCGGTTTTATAATAATGACTGAACTTTTTAAATTTCTTATCTTATCGGTTATATTGTGACACTTCTTACAGGTGCCAGTCTGTGTAATTGTGGCTTGGATGATTGGAATTGACATGGATTTGGTTTTCAATCTGGTAGAGACAGGAACTCTTGCACTGTCTGTAATAGCCGTAGCATTCACTTTACAGGCAAGATTTAAGATCAATGTTGTCATCAAATAATTTAGATTATAACGTTAATTAAATTATTATTATTGAGTGAAACCTTATTTTCTACCTGCAACAACAGGGTGGTACTTCTCATTACATGAAAGGGTTGGCACTCCTGCTATGCTACATTGTCATTGGAGCTTGCTTCTTCGTAACCAAAACATCTCTGCCAAGTAAGAACATAAATCTCCTACCATCAATTTTATAACTGTATAATTGCTAATGCAATCTTGATCTCTACCTGTTCCAGACCAAAACAATATCGTCAACATGAGAATCAAATCAGAGACTGGAACCATATCAGCTTAAAATGGGGGTTTTGAGCTTCTGGGTGTGACTACTTCATGATCACCCATGGAATCACCTGCCTGAGACATGAACAGATTTGTTATTCTTTCATTCTGATTCATCCCAGTATGTGTTGTCCAGTTCGAACTCCATTGAAGATGAGTTGCAGCTTTTCGTGTGTTGTTTGAATCTTCTTCAGATGTTGTTTTTTCTTTGTTTCTTCTTATCAGTTCATCATCCCTGTTCTTATGCATGTTACTGAAAGGTGGCATAACGGGCACGAGGATCTTTTGGCTTTTGTAGTGAAATAAATCGAGAATAAATGAAGAGTATGCTTTGACTTGTTTTTGCTTGTAATATATTTCCAATTCATTTTTGATAAAAATTCAAATATTTGATGGAATTAATAATTACGAACTGATAAAAGTTGCTCCTTTATGATCATAAGGTTACGGGTTTGAATAATGGAAATAGCCTATTTGTAAAAATTATATAAAAAAAGTTGCATGCATTGATGACCTTCTTTTGTGCAAGGAGTACATTGATTAAATAATAGCCATTATAGAAATTCATAGTTTTATACTCGATAAATTTAAGACTAATTGAATTTTTAATTAATTTTAAAATAGATATAACTACTTATTAAGTGCTTAACCTTTTGAAAATTTTCAATTCTATACCTAAATTTTTAAAATTTTCATATAATATAATATAAAGGTTTATAATATAATATAGTGTAAAGCTGATTATCATTTTACATTCTATCCTAAACCTTCTAAATCGAAGGTTTTTTATTCTTACTGTTTAAGATAGAATATGATGTAATATGAAACCCTTCTCTTCCATCTTATTCTATTCTATTCTATTATAAACCGTTCTCCAAAATGATGAAATAATATTACATTCTATTTCATTTCATTAATAAACCTCCCAACCAAACATAACCTTAGGGTTTAAACTGTTGATTATTAAGGTTTAAAAATGTTGGTTACTCTATTGAATTGATTGCTAAAAACTTGTTACACCAAACTTTAGGAATGTAAATGGACCGGATTGGACCGGGCTAATATCTCAACATAAATTTTCGGGCTCATTGCCAAGCCTAGTAGGCCAACACTTTTTGACTAAAATTGGGCTCAACGTAAGGTGTTTTAAACAAACATCTTCTCTCCGCCGTTTGTCATCGTCCACCTAATCACTTCCCGTGGACATGAGAACAGAGAATCAGAGAACGACTAGGCAGGCACTTGTGCCCGCAAAACAAAACTTACGAGATCGGCTCAGTTCTATTTCTGTATTTGCCTCATCTCCTCTCTTTCAGACAACCTCCAAATTTTCAATTTCCCACCATGAGAGAAAACGACACGTACGTCGTGTCATTTCGAACCGTACCGGACCTCAGAACGTCGACGTGCAAGTTCGCTCAGAGCCCGAACCACGAGCCTCTTCTACACAGCGCGAGGCTCTGCTGCGGAGTTGGTGGCTACGGCGGTTTTGGAAATTTCGCGGCGTTTTCGATGGCGGTCAAAGGAGAGAGAAACGAATTCGCCCCGAGCACGACGCAGCTCTTGAAGCATCCGTTGGCGGTTCTCGCTTACGTCCCGAGAGATCTTGCGATATTCGTCGCCGGCGCCATCGCTGGAGCCGCAGCGAAGACCGTCACAGCTCCTCTCGACCGCGTGAAACTCCTTATGCAGGTGGTTGTTGTTCCGTTATCTGTAAACATCATCATTCGTCACGTTTCTTGTGTTGTTTGTTTTGACATTTAGTTCGACCGACGCCGTTTCGGACTCTATGGAGAAAAAGAACAGTTCTGTTTCTTTATGCACAATTTTCTTGGATTTTGAGTTCTAATCTGTAAAGTGACTCGACTTGTGTTGCAGACACATGGAGTGCGTGTTGGGCAAGAAAGTGCTAAGAAAGGAATTGGTTTCATAGAGGTGTGTTATGGTTGAAACTGAGTGGAAGTTGGTTTGCATGAAGGTTTCTTTCCACTCAAATTCATTTCTTGTTCCTTAGTTCCAAGTTGTGTATATTATATTACCAAGTTGTGTATATTATATTAATGGAGATGTGTTCCTTCTAAACAAATTGCAGGCCATTACAATGATTGGGAAAGAAGAAGGGATTAAAGGGTACTGGAAAGGGAACCTTCCTCAGGTCCTTTTCATTCTTCAGACTCTGCATTCATTCGAATGTGAATTTGGAAATTAGTTGTGTTCAGATTTTAGTCTCTTGAGTTTGCATTTATGATAAACATTTCAGGTGATAAGGATCATACCTTACAGTGCTGTCCAGCTCTTTGCTTATGAGACATACAAGGTAACGGTGATTAATCAATCCTTTGGAGGGTGTGGAAGAAGACTATACTTTACAGATTCTTGACTGATATCTCACTGCTGAATAAATAGAAACTGTTCAGAGGAAAGGATGGTGAGCTCTCTGTAATTGGAAGACTCGCAGCAGGTGCTTGTGCAGGCATGACATCCACTTTTGTGAGTGCCACAGTTAGCTTGAATTCGGAATATATCCTAACGTAGTTGTTAAGTTTCGGGTACTATCTTGAGGAATATTAATCTGCAAATGTTTTCATGCTTTAGTAGATATCTTCCTTTGCTATTCATCTTTATATGCTTATCTGTGTGTATATCTCAACATACTATTTGTTACATAGACAGTTAACTTAATTCAAAATATATGCTAAAGTAATTGTTAAATTTTGGGTACTATATTGAGGAATGCTGATCTGCAAATCTTTCCATGCTTTAGTATATTACTTCTTTTGCTATTCATCTTTATATGTTTAACTATGTGTATATTGAGCATACTATTTGTTACATAATAGTTAACTCAATCTGGATCCCATATTAAATGTCTTATCTCTCTAGGTAACATATCCTTTGGATGTCCTACGATTACGTTTGGCAGTTGAACCAGGATACCGGACAATGTCTGAGGTATGATGTGCTACATAAGCTTTTATCATGGTTAGAGGATCAGGATTCTGTAAAATTCACTTCAATGATTTCTGCAGATCGCTTTAAATATGCTCCGAGAGGAAGGAATTGCATCTTTTTATTATGGTCTTGGGCCTTCTCTTCTTGGCATTGCTCCATATATTGCTGTAAACTTTTGCATTTTTGACTTGTAAGTTCTCTAGTTTCCTGAATGTTTTTCCTTTATGCTCTACATATTTCCTAAATACTTTTAATTCTGAAGATAAAGAGCATTGTGAGAAACACTTGCCCTCTTCGTATAACAGGGTGAAAAATTCATTGCCAGAGAAATACAAGGACAAAGCTCAGTCATCTCTACTAACTGCTGTAGTATCTGCTGCTGTTGCAACACTTACTTGCTATCCTTTGGACACGGTGAGAAGACAGATGCAAATGAAGGGTTCACCATACAAGTCAGTTTTGGATGCCTTTCCAGGTAACTAATTTGCATTTGTTGAAACTTCCTTTACAGGATGTCTCCATGGCTCTAGTTGTGCTTTATGCTTATCAACTTTTTTGATTGGGAAAATGAATGAATCAGTCTTGGCCTTTTGTAACAAATTGTTCGTGGGGAAACAGAATTTGAGAGTTGGGACCTTAGATAGAGGCTAAAAACCAGCAGAGAGTGACAAAGAGAGAGACTGAGAGAAAGAGCTAAGTTAATATTCAGCCCAGCATCTATAATCAATTATTGTGTTTGTGTGACTTTGTATCTTCGGTAATGTATTTGGCCACATAATTGGGTATCCAAGTTTGAAAGACTACATTTTCCTTTTCTCATTTTCTACTCTATAAGGTCCTTAGCTGCCTGATTCCTCGTCATCTAATTCTAAAATGGAAAGCTTTGAGGCATAACTAGTACTGGTTCTGGGAGAGTTTCTCTATTTTTCTTGTAATGGGTATGATGAAGTTTCAAGAAAAATTCCAAGTCAGGCTTCGGAAGTTAGATTGCGTTATACTGGTTCTTAATTATCCAATCGTTAGATGTTATAGGGTGGATCCAAGATAAATTTGCCTGAAATGCCTTGTTCGTGGATTTTAAATGATTCAGGAATCATCGAGCGTGATGGAGTAATAGGCTTGTATAGAGGCTTTCTTCCCAATGCATTGAAGAATCTACCAAATAGCAGGTTTGCTTTTAGTCTTTTTTCATCATCTTCGTTCATTTACATCCAGATGTTCCTAAAAATGATTGATTGGTCAATCAATAAGATTATCCTCCAAGAGTGTACTTCATCTTTTGCAGCTTTCAGAATTTCGTAGTTTTGTTTATTTAGATACTTGATGTCTGAAAATGATGAACTATGTGTATGAGCATGTTTTTTCTGATTCTCATTCTTCTCTGGAACATACAGTGTTTAGGCTCAAATAGGGATGCCCCAGCCTGCCGGTTTCAGGCCGGGACCAAAAGGACACCATTTTAGTAATTTATGTCAGTATAATGTTGTTTTGCCCGAACTGGGTCAGTCCTCCCAAACTCGGACCAGTCCGAGCTTAATCTGCCATCCCTACGTTCAACTGCTGAAATGCCTGTGTTCCAGCTACTTAATGCAGAATTTCTTCATCTGATTGACTTGACAATTTCAGTTCTCCTTTTGATTGATAAATTCTTAATCCTCCATTTTCTACTGCAGCATACGGCTTACCACGTTTGACATCGTTAAACGTTTGATAGCAGCGAGCAAGAAGGAACTGCAAAGAATTGTAGATGAGAACTGCAGAAGACAAAGCAAGAAGACCGATGTTTGAATGATGATTCCCAGTCTGGGACGACCCATCGTATGATTTTTGGCCCATTTTTTCACAGCCTATTTTTGTTAGGATGTGCCATTTGTTGTAACAGAATGAGGAATTGTGTATCTTTTGTAGGAAATTATGTTCTTGTGTTAGTGTTGTTCCGTTATGATGTTGTTGTGTCAGTAATACTTGTGTTCTAAGAGCAAAATCTACATTCAATTATCAACTCTTCATGTGCTATTGGTTAAGCCTAGTCATTAAGTGATATAAACAAACGGTATATGTGGTCTCTTTGGGGTAAAACCAAAAGAAAGATCTAACACTAGTCATAGCAAAAAACTACCCAAGGGACTTACGGTTCGGATTCGGGTTTAAGAGACTCAACTGTCATCCTCGTTTAATACCTCTAACGGACTTGGGCTCAAGTTTAAGAGGCTTAATGTCAATTGCCTAGTTGAGAGTCAAAGGGATAGGCCAACTTTGAGTTTAGGCTGCTCAGGTCTAATCTGACCCGAGACTTAACATCTTTTTCTTAAAATTTTAAAAATGAAAATAGGCTGGGTTAGGTCGAGTCAGGGTTTGGGCTGTCCGATTCAGTTAGGCTCAAGTTCAAACTAGACTGCATTGGGCCTGATCGGGTCCAGGCCCTCCCTTAGTCCCATTTGACTGTTCGGTTGGGTCAGCTCATACCGTTTTCTGTTTAGACTCATGTGAGTGGTTCAGGGCCTTCAAGGCCTGTCGAAGATAAAAGAGATACTCTACACACTACATTATACGGTTAAACATTTATACGTCCAATACAGTTTGGTCTTCGAAGTTCAAACCTCTCCAACATTAGCAAGAAAGCCTCTGTTCAAATGTCCAGTGCTCTGCAGCTATCGTTCCCGGCGCGAGCTTTCGAGTCTTCGAGAAACTGCAGGACAAATCGAGCTCCCGGATTTCAGATTCTCCGGTCACCCGTACGGTCCGTTCATCGTGAAGGAGAAGAGCAGGAGGCGAACATTGAGAGGTTCCAGTTTCTTACTTGTACTTTCGGTTTGTTTGTTGAGGAAAAATATGGAACATTGGAAGTTTTCGGGTTTTTAAAAGCTGTTTGGATCTTTACAAGTTTTTTGTTTACAGTTTCTTTTAGCAACTGTAAAGACGCTGTTAACTACGGGCTTGATTTGTTCTACTTCTTGCAGGAGGACTCGGTGTGAGCAGCAAGTCATTTTGGTGGAAAGATATGGAAAAGGAACCGTGAAAAGGTCTTTTGCTTGTGTTTGTTGGATTCTTGTGTTTAACTTGCAATAGATAACGAGCTTTAGGCTTGAGTTTCTTGATTTAAGTAGAAGCTGTCTGCGATGAAGTGTGTGTTTAAAGGTTACGTTGGTTGTTCGACAACAGGTACGTTGTAGATGATGAGTCAGGATTCAAGAGTTTCTTCGAGGATTCGGTAAATAATCGGTTCGAGGAATTGAATCATTCTGACTCAGAGCTGTCTTGGCTGCCAAATATTGTGAAGGATTTTATCTTACCTGCAGGTTTTCCAGGTGAAAATGTAGTATTATCATGTTTTTGCTTCTTCATAATGTCATTATGTTCGAGATTTCTTTTCATCTTACACATTTACTGACTTTTCATAGATGCAAGCGATTTTATGTTGTACTGATTCAGATGGCGTCTATGATACCGATAATTTACATCACTAAAGATATTGTGAAGACATATACTTCATTATAACGCGATGTTGAAATTTATTTTGTTGGCATTGTTGTGTAGTTGTTGTATAAGGTGTTCTAAAGACGCTTCGTGTTGAATTCACAACATTTAACTGTCTTATGATTCTTTGAATGTAGGATCAGTTTCGGGTGACTATTTGCAGTACATGTTGTTGCAGTTCCCCACAAATGTTACTGGATGGATATGCCACACATTAGTCACGTCAACTCTCCTAAAGGCATGTCAATCTAACTCAGGCCGTTACTTTGGCTTGGGTATGTTTTCTAGGAATCAAGCTTTTCTTGACAGTTTACACTTTTCTGGGCATTGGGAAGTTATCAAATTTCCCACGCAATTGGGTCTTTTCATGAACTAGTTTCAATTACCATGCATAACCATTGCAGGCTGTTGGCGTTGGCTCTTTTACAGGAACTTCTGCTGCTGCTTCTGCTGCTGCCATCAGGTAATATACCAGTACACTAGTCTTCTAGTACATAATTTATGTTACATATATATTTGATTGTATTAAATTATAACCATAATGATTTCTCCAGATGGGTGTCAAAGGATGGCATTGGAGCGCTAGGGAGGTTAATCATTGGTCTGAAACCCTGAAAAGACTCTCAACTGAAATATAATAAAACAATGTTTATCATCAAGTGTATATGTTACTATTTCTCTTTTCTTTAGGTGGAAGATTCGGAAATCTTTTTGATGATGATCCAAAACAGTGGCGTATGTATGCAGACTTCATTGGCAGTGCAGGGAGGTCTGTCCACAAACTTTTTGTTTGATTCTTGGAATATTAAATTTGCTTACAAAGACGAAGCCGGGAGGAATCTCTTATTCTATTTTGCAGCATCTTTGATCTAACCACCCAAGTGTACCCTGCCTACTTCCTGCCATTGGCTTCTCTTGGAAATCTTACCAAGGTTAGACGGTATTTGCCTCATTGTTTGCTCATTTCCTTTATGATTTTGGTAGATGGGGATACACTAGTAAATAGTAGCTGATCTATTGGGTGTTAAGACTTCCGGTTGTTTACTTATGGCTATCAATTAACAGGCTGTAGCAAGAGGCCTGAAAGACCCCTCATTCCGTGTAATTCAAAATCATTTTGCCATCTCAGGAAATCTTGGAGAGGTAGCTGCAAAGGTAGAATTATATTTCTCATAATCATAAAATAGTTCATCAACCCAAATCACCTCTGTATGATGCTTTAGAAGAACCCGATGAACACCATGTACTTTCACGTGAGAATTCATACAAGGTTGACGCAGTGAAGTATTTACGTTACTTTTGATTCTTATGATGCTTTAGTTGTGCATGCAATTGTATTAAATTTGGTCATATATTTTTAGTGGTTTAAGGTGCAAAGATTGTTTAGTTGTGGCCCCTTTCTTAAAAATCTGATATCATATTGGATTAATGGGAGAACCTTTCATGTCTTTCAACTATTATACCGGAGGATTGATAGAAATTGAGTAAGGTTTAGCCATGAGTTCAATTTCTCATAAGGTTTAAGCTTGAACTCAATCTCATCCTTAGAAGGACGATCAATAGACTTGTATGCTGTAAACAATATTCTCGAATGAATTAGAAACTAATTCTTTCAGGAAGAAGTTTGGGAAGTAGCTGCTCAATTGCTTGGCCTTACTCTAGGCATACTGATCCTGGTACATTTCTGTAGTTCACCAAAGTGAATATTTAAAAGTTATTGATAGTTTGATTTTACTTTAGAAGTAGCACATGCATTAACTTGCACTCTCTTACTTGTAGGATACACCTGTGCTTGTAAAATCCTTCCCAGTGTTGACATTTACATGGATGAGCATGCGGCTTCTGCACCTTTGGTTACGTTATCTGTCTCTTTCAGTTCTACAGTTTGACTCAGTAAGATTGTTATACAATAGAGTTCTATTTTCTCTTGTGCTGAACTAAGAGAATTTCTTGTTGACGAATAGAGTATATTGCATATGGAATTCATTCATGATTGAGCAGTGACCTTCCTTCATACATAAATAAATTAACAAATGAGTACTTAATTCACTTCATAGGAATGGGAATTTAGGATGTTGAGAGAAGACAAGCTAATATCTGGGATGCAATTACTTACGTTTCCATTCTGATTTTATTTTGTATAGATAAATCTCAAGCGTGCTCGTTTACTGGTGAAATCACATATCTTAAACTCTGTTGTTCTTGGTAACATTGTACCTTTTCAATTTCCTTGTTGGTGTATAACATTTTGTCTTATGAGATTATCAAAATTAAGTTGGTATGATTGTTCAGGATGTGTAGATTGCAACAATGAAGAAAATATTTTATCATGGGAAACGTTCACGAAGCCACGGATTATATTTGGTGTACCATTTGAGGAGATGCTTGGCCGTGAGATCAGAGCTGCAAAGGTGTGCCTCCATTTACCCTTTTAATTACTTATTGGAGAAGAAAAATCTGAAAGCTTTAACCAATAATCAACCCAGTAAAAATAATAGTTTTCCTTTTGGAATTTTGGCAAATCATTCAAATGTTACCTTTGGAAGCACAAATCTTGATGTGGGAGTTGTTCCATGATAATATCTTTTGTTTTTCGGAGTAGGTAAAGACACTGCTTCAACTGTATGCAAAGGAGAAATATCTTCTTGTTGTTAATCAACAGAAAAAAGAATTTGAGGCCTTTGTTTCTTTCAAGGTATTGCAAGCAAAAATAACTAGGGATTGCACAACTTGGTTTTGTTTGCAAATACTTGTGGGATGATTTCACATTCTCTCAAAAAAAAAATTAATTTTAAATGCAGGTGGGTGCTACAAGTATGTCTGTCTTGCGGAGTGTCTGGCAGGCTCATTGGTTACACGCGAATTGGGAAAATTCTGCTGATGTCTTTGATCAGCTTACTCAAAGCCTACTAGCGATGGAAGCTAGGTTTGAAGATTTCATTCTGCAGTTGGACTTAGCTGGTTGGAACACAAAACAAATTAATCTTAAGGTTCCATGGGAAATTTCCATCAATGAACTCTACCCTGCTTGATTCATTTGATCTTTGATTCGCAATCTCATGTCCAAACTACACTCTGCCTGAAACTATGACCCATCAACCAACATAAGTATGCAACTGGTATTGTTCTATTCACTGGAATGCTCCTTGAGCAGGTACTGCTACATGTATGGCCCAAGTGAAAATTGAACTTTGTCTTTGCACGCCACTTTTGCTGGCTGGAAGTTTTACAAGTTTCTTGCTGGAAGAAGGTTGAAACGTCTTGTCCGAGACTAATGGACCTGTAGTTGAATTTCTGATGTCTGAATTCTTTCAATTGTGTGCAAGTCTTGTAGAATTACGCGATCCGGCAAAAGCTGAAATTGTATACAACAGTCAAGATACGAAATAGACAACAAAAGGTTTAGAGTCTATGACTTGCTCTTTTCCCAAACTCTATTATCTGGTTTCTGCACGTGTGTACTCTACATACTGTTTTGCGATAAAAAGGTGTACATTAGATTGCTGTTTAATGAAGTGAAGCGGGGGCACGCATGTCCCAGTCCCACAAGCAAACCAGTGGCGTGTCCGGCCTCTGACAATAAACTCTCACAGACACCTGGGGATTGAATTGAAATGGCTTGAAAGCTATACATGAATTGGCCCGAGCCAGATGGGCTTCATTCGCACAAAGGTACGAGACAAAGCCTAATTCCTTGTGAAAGTGTTTCTTGTTAAAAAACTAGACGTGTCTTATGTGGTAGATAATTTGAATTGATGGAATAGACTTATTTGAAAAGAAAAGGCTCAGAAGAGCCTCCCTTAAGTTGTGCCTGAAATATGCTTATGTACGTAATTTGAGTCAGGTTTAGAGATTCTTTACTAAAATACACAAGGAGCAAGTGTCCTATCTGTTCTCGTTTTACATCACCTTTTTTAACAATATCTATCTGCTACAGTACAACTACTGTTCCCTATATCTTAAAAAAAACTTTGCCGTTTTCGTTAATCCATGGTTTTAAGAGTTGTGTCGGTACTCGGTACTGCAAGCAACTAATTTGTTGCTTCTTGCTTTACAACTATTGGCTGGAGGTTGGCATGTCATAATCGCTTGCATCAATAATTTAACGTCTAGTATATCTTTTGAGTATTCTTTTGTCTTCAATCTTTCATTTTTAACTCGGCCATACCCTTCAAGATTCGCCTGTGAAAATGATCATAAAATACACAAACCAATTAAGAGAAACTGTTGCCGTTGGGGGTTATTCAAGCAGTTTAAATTAAATTTTCAATAGCATTTTAGTTTAAAAAGGTTGAACTTTCGTGTAAAGTTGAAGGGTATGTAATTCACTTTTACCTAAAAAAAATGATAGTTGAGAATAAAAAGACATCAAAACTCATAAGTATCTGAATCTAAACTTAATTTTGGATTTGATCTACTTGTTCGATAAGTGGTTTATCTTAGATACATAGTTTACCAGTTATTAAATACATAGCAGTTTGTCTAATGTATACTCAAAAAGATAGTGAATACAGATTCTATGGGAAATAAAATATTACCTCTTAATTTGGTCTACGACACACTTGATGTACTCCGAACGTAAAATTATTTACAAGCGTTTGCATTTGGTTGTTTTTAAAAGCAACAAAGAAGACAAGAAACACATGTTTAGCATACCCTTGAAATGGCAGAATGCGTAACTATACAAAACAATATAACCGAAAAAGATTTGCCCTACCAAGTTGCTGCTTCTATTTCTGATCCACTTAAGCTGATAGAATCTTTTTTGTCACCTAGCATACGAGTTTCTGAACATATGGATCATTTTCTGCTGTGATTATCAAAATCTCTTAATGAAATTACCTTTTATCTTCTGCTATAGTTGCACTTAATCGGAAGAAGCCAAGTTTTCCTCCCCATTCCTTTTAGTACAAGTCTTTTGGTCACTTTCATATAGTTTTCTAGTGTTGTGCCCAATCACCAACTGGACAAGTATTCCTTCTCAATTGTTGCTGAGAAAGAAATTAGCTGTACATGCATATATCCAAATATTTACATCCTTATCCTTTTTAGATTAGAAATAGCCTCCTTATTAATTATGAGTAAGGTTGCGTACTATTAAACTTTTTTATATCTCGCGTATCTGCGAAATTTTTACTGAGTTATTATTATTGTTATTGTCTTTTTAATAGGTCGGATTAGACTAGGACTATGAAAATTTTTTCTTCATTGAGTCCGGCTCAATGAGTATATTAATTAATTTTGATGTAATATTAAATAAGATAATATTATATTATTTTAATTAATTTAAAAGAATTTTCTTGAATTTATGTTGTGTTGAGCCAAAATTACCATCCTACAGGGTAACATACGTTTTTGAGGTGGTGAGAACCTGTCTTGTCTTCTGAATTTCCCTGTTTCAATTGCTGATTGTTTTTAGCATATTATGTTACAAAAGCAATCTTCTTTGCACCTGTCTTTTGCTTAGTGGAATTGATAATTAAGACAGAATTCTAGTCGATCTAGCTTAAAATAATTAGGAAATGATCAATTATTTATTATATGGAGACGGTATCTTATCCACTATAATACTTTAGCTCAGCATCTCAATTTAGACTAAACAATTTCAATACATATCCTTCCTTATATAAACCCTTATTTTAATGTATCAATAGGCTCTATCTTTTGGTAAAAATACTAAATAAACGTTCTTCATCACACAATAAGCATAATTGTACTCATAATTATCTTTTAGGGTGTACATTAGATAAATTATTGGGTGGATACAAACAATATTTTAAAAATCAGAACCCTACTTCCACAATTGAATTTTTAATATGGGCAGAGTGTAGAGTCTACTAACAAGAATTGGGCTTGGGTCAACTATTATCCAAATAACTAGAACTAGTTGTTTGGATGCTAGTTGTTTGGATAGTTAACCCTTACCACTTATAAACTACATTTTCATGTCTAGGCAATATGGGACACTTTAACACTCCCCCTCGTCAAGACTAGCATTCTTTGGATTGATCTTGCTTATGAGATCTGGCGTGATCTTCATGAACCATTTTCTCAAGGAGATGTGTTTCGTATTTCAGATCTGCAAGACGAGATTTCCGTTTTCAAACAAGAAGATCGCTCTGATACCATATTGAATTTTTAATATGGGCAGAGTGTAGAGTCCACTAACAAGAATTGGGCTTGGGTCAACTATTATCCAAATAACTAGAATTAGTTGTTTGGATAATTAACCCTTACCACTTATAAACCCTTTAACATTTTCATGTCTAGGCAATATGGAACACTCTAACATCCACTCACCAAAGAGAAGGGCGTAACGTTTATATTATTTCTTTTGAAGAGATATAGAAAAATGCCAGTATTGGAAGCTGGCGGCCTATGGGCAAATGTTTGCATATGCGACCATAAATTAAATCATATCGAAAGATTGAGCTATCAAAGGATGCCAAAATATCAAAAATTAAACTGATAAAATAAGAGATTTAAAATTTAAAAAGTTTAATTGATATTAAATTATCATAAAATCAGTAAATGTTAAATAAAATTGAAGAAAAAGACTATCTTTCTTCTAAAAAATTGAAATTTAATTAAATAAGATACTAAAATACAATATAATTGACTTATTATTATTTATTAAAGCAAGTTAATTTACAAAAACGGATTGGTTAATTAATTTTTAATAACAATAACTATTAAGTTAAACTTGATCGAAAAATTAGTCAGTTCAAGATTTGGTTGGTTGCATAGATTGTATCGATTCAATTTTTAATTATTGTATATAATATTTTGTAAATAATATATTTTAAATAAATAATTTAATAAATTAGCCCTCATTCTAATTAAGTTTTTACAAAATTTAGAGTACCTCTCATTCAAATACCTCTTCTCAAATTTTTTTAAGTATTTCACGAGACCCAAAAAAAATCATATCCGTCTAGCAGAATAGGTGAGTGCAGTGATGAAGCTTCAGCGTACGAAGTTTCTTCATGATTTATCGAGTTTTGAATGATGAACTGCTCTACTAGTTTAGTTTGAATATGTGCGTGGATCTGGTGAAAGGTGTACCCTTCTGGCATCTCCAAGCAATCTTAGATGGAAGAGATAAATAGGTGATTCTTGTGATCTGCTTCTTATATAGATAAAATTCTCACTTTTACTTTTTTTGAAAGTAGTCTCTGGCTCGCTGAGGTCAGGTTTAGGGATGGCAATGAGTAGGGTTCGATTCAGGTATTACTCTACTCATATACATATTCATTTTTTATGGCTCAACCCATATCCATATCCGTATTTATCGGTTTTTATCATTTATTACCCATATCCAAATCTATTGGATTGTTCGAGTTTTTAGATATCCAACAGGTTGTATAACACATAAAAATATAACTTCTAAATAGAAAATATAAATAGCAGATTTTTGTGAACGCTTTAAATCAAAATTACTTTAATAATAATAAGTTAAGATTTTGATTTGTATGTCTTAAAAAAATTATAAAATTGGAATAATAAAAATCATAATGTCTAGTGCAAAGACAACATATATTTTTCACAATAAAAAATTGGAACAAAGACTGAAATATCCAAAGCTTCAAATTGTCTTTGCGTGAACTCCACAACATTTAAAATTCCATCTCCATATTACTTACATTATTATCATCCTATAAGAAAATAAAATATGATGAAAAAGGCGAGGAGTAAGGAGTAAAGTGAGGATTTTAAACCTGTTTCAAGGAGTAAAGTGGAGATTTTAAAACTACTTTTTTTCAAGAAATATTAATATTTTATTATATTTAATCATAAATATTAAAAAAAACAGAAAAATAAAGTTAATAAAAAAGGGTAAGATATGGGTATTCATCGATTTTGGTTATCACTTGATCCATATCCAAATCCATATCTGCATCTATTTTTCAGCATCCATTTAAAATCTATTTAAAATTTATTTTTTAGCCTCTGTGCCTATTTTTTTGGATAGGATAATACAGATATTAATCGGGTTGAAAACTCACTGCTATCAGGTTATAGTCTTGTGATTTTTGGAATGAGATTAGCAGCTTGGGCTATTTCTGTAAATACCCTTCTTTTTTATTTATTATATTTCTGATTTACAAAAATAATAGTTCTACTTAGGTACAGCCGAGTCTAAGTGGGTCCGTTTCTTCACCAATAACAACACGTCACGCTTTTGATCTTCAAACATAATTACATAACCAACAACCAGTGGGGCCAGCGCTTAACGGTTGGACCAAACCGTGCATGCCCTCCACGTGTGAGAGATGCTTCACTCTTCTCTCACAAGTGTCCATGACGACAAATTCTGTACTCTTTATCCTCACTCAAGACTCAAGAGGCATATAGTCTCCACTCTCCATACTACCACATCATTTCTGCAGATCACCATCCAATAGGGCTTCACTGTGAGGTAAGGAAAATCACCGACATGAGAGCAATAGAAATATCGGGAAGAGGTGAATTTATAAATTTCGAGGCAAAATATGAAGGGTATCCTGGTAAATTCATATGTTATCTTCGAATCGACATTAAATATGATAACAGAGGACGCAGGGATGTCCATAACTAAACAGTGTTCGACTCGGACAGCGTTACTTGTGTTTCAAGCGAAATAGTTCACGCCCTTCATGTCTACCAGTTTCTAGTTGGTTCGATTTCCCAAAGGGTCATCTTTTTGTAATGTTTTGAGTTTGTTTGGTGGGAAAGATTTGATCTTTTTTGGAGTTTGATTAATGGGTGAGGTCTGAAAGTGTTAGAAATTGTGGAAGAGAACATAAAAGGAATGCGGAAATCGTTCAAGGACTCTCTTAAAGCTCTTGAAGCTGATATTCAGTTTGCCAATACCCTGTAATTTACTGTCTCTTGGCTCTAGCTTCGTCATGTTTGTTTCTTTTTCTCTGTTATGTCTCCTCTTGGTTGTCTGAGTTCTTATTTTCTCAACCTTTTCTATGAGTTTTACTCTTGTTTGTGTTCGAATTAATTTCTAGTTACTGAGATCTAAGTGGGGTGATGTGGGTATTTGTTTTGGTTAGGACTCAAAGATGTAGTCTTCTTTTTTTGGTTTGTCTGTTTAGTTTAAGGCATTCGACTCAAATCACTTTGTGGATTGTTTGATGATTGGTCGAGGTGTAAAATTCGATCAAGGTATCTTTTTCTGATATCGAGCCAAGGTCTGCTTGATCCGGGTGTCGGTGAAGATGATTCATGCAAGTTTAACTCAAGATTTTGTTGTATCCAGATTGTTTTGGTCTTTTCCCAGGTACTGGGAGAGAGGGATGATTTTGTAAGAGTGCGAAGATGGGGGCTATAGAAACCATACTATCTACTAAGCAACCTTGGACTTGTTTCCTTTCTCTTCTTATTGTTTTTCTGTTCAGAGGTTCTGTCATTCCCTGCAGATGAATGAAGGACTTGGTAGATGTGATCATTCCTGAGTTTACTCTTCTGTTACTGTGGTCTTGCTCATAAGCGATCCATGCAAGCTCTTTTATCTTACATAAGCTTTTAATGAGTATCAGCATTAGACGGTGGTAGATTTTATTTTCGCGAGGAACTCAATTACAGTTAGTAATTTGAGAAAATTGCAGAACCCACCAATAAGTAAGACAACAAATGAACCAAAACCATGTTTGCTTTTTCACTGACTTGTCACCTATGACATAGATCCCATGTGGTCTAGCTGAATATTGTTTGACATGAAGATGAGAACTGATGTTATTAGATTCTGTTCATGATATCTTTCTCTGCAATTTCTTATTGTATAATAGTCACTTTGGTTGTGATAATAACGTGCTTTTTACATGTTCTGACACAGGGCTTCCGACTATCCTACTGAATACGATGGTGCCTGCCTCCAGATGAGATTGTCCTACAGTCCTGCAGCTCATTTTTTCCTCTTTCTTGTTCAGTGGACTGATTGTCACCTTGCTGGTGCCTTGGGATTCCTCAGGATTCTTATATACAAGGTAATCTGCTTAAGTAGCAAATATTTAACCTGATCCTAATATAAATACCTATAAATTCTCAAAATGCACCTCAGGCCTATGAAAATGGAAAGACCACCATGTCCATTCTTGAGAGAAGAGCTAGCTTGAGAGAGTTCTATGGTGAGTAAGTTCGGTTATGTTGCTAATTTGTTTGGTAAGTGGTCTAGTTCTCAACTCTTTTGAAACCCTCTTGGCAGGTGTAATATTTCCCTCATTAATGCAACTCCAAAGAGGAATAACTGATGTGGAAGATAGGAAACAGAGGGAAATTTGTTCCAAGTTCAGAAAGAAACTTGACATGGACAAAGGAAAACTCTCTGAAATTGATATGGAAAGAGAAGAAGAGTGTGGGATTTGCTTGGAGGTTAACACCAAGGTCGTATTGCCAAAATGCACTCATTCTATGTGCATGAAATGCTATCGCAGTTGGTAAGCTAATCTTGCAGCACATGTAATTCGTACTTTGCTAGATCTTTAGCCTGTGACCATGTTACTCTTTGTCACTAAATCTAATTGCGTTAAGAAATTCATCTCTTCATACATTCATAACAGCTAATAAGGAAAAGTTTCAAGCTTGTTCAAACTTAAACAAGTTGAAGAGTTCTCCATTTTTAAAGTTAAACAAGTTGAAGAGTTCTCCATTTCTGCTTGAATTTTAGTTGTCAATTGGAAAAAATTGAAACGTTTTGAAATGTCATCAGGCTTGCAAGGTCTCAATCTTGCCCTTTCTGTCGAGACAGTCTGAAAAGAGTCAACTCCGCTGACCTGTGGTTATACACCTGCAACAATGAGATTGCTGACCTGCCTTCAATCACTAGGGAAAACTTGAAGAGATTGTTCATGTACATTGATAAGTTACCTCTCTTGGTTCCTAGTCCAATGCTTGTTACTCAGGATCCCAGGTCCCTTCAAGGATAGATTGACAAGGTTCCAGATTTTGGTATATAGAATTTGCTTGATTGTGTACATAAATTCTAGTTCCCTCTGGTTCAGGAGTTCATTTTAGGAATTGTCAATACACGTGGGTTTTACTGATAGCTTTGGATCAAAGGTCTAATCTGGACCTAAACCACAACTATTGTTATCTTTGTTATCATTTATGATCCAAAATGTTGAAAAAAAAAACTTATTATAGGTTGAATAGGATGCAAAATGGTATTATTAGATATCATCATCATCATCATACCCAGTCCGAAGTTCCGTAATAAAGCGGGGTTTGGAGAAGTCTGACAATACACAGCCTTATTATTACATATTAGAGACTATATGAAGTTAAATTGCAAGATTACTAAAAACTAATTCTATTTAGGGTTTAATATGTTCCTTGTGTTAAAGCACATCATAATACTATAAATAAAGTATGTTTAGAGAGATTTAAGCAGTGGTTAAGCTTGAACCAATTTCAAGAAAGTTAGATTAGATTTATGAGATTTCACAGATATATAAGAAAATTGCTTAATGAATACTAATATAAAGAAGAAATTAAAATTAAAATTATTTGTTAGTAAATAGTTCTTAAAATGTTAGAAAAAGATATTGTGTTTATTATAAAAATTATGGATCTTTTCATAATTTTATATAAGCTTAAATCGAAATAAACATTTTTAGTGTTAATGAATATGATTTAATATATATATTCTTAATTAAAATTATGAATTTTTTATAATTTTATAAGTTTAAATACCAACGTATCCTTATAATTTTACTCCGATTTATAAAATTAGACACAATAAAATTATGACGGAAAAAAAAGATTTTGTGTCCATAATTTATACTTTATAGAATTAGTCAAAATCTAAGAGATCTCACATGCAGAAATTGTAAAAGGGTTGAAATATGAGACACAGGAACTTGCTAATATGCAAAAGCACACAACTAACAGCTGAAAATAGAGTCCACAGAGAAGTTGATAGTTCATGTTCCTGTATAAATGAGACTAACCAAAGTCATCATCAGGAAGAGACAACAAGTTTTCTGCTGCTCATCAATATATATTATGTTTTTCCCTTTCCTGCTTCAGAGATCACCACCTTCTATACAATCCAAAATCAGGAAAACCATCCAACTTCAATCATCATCTTCTTCATCATCATCTTCTTCTCCTTCCTCCTCCTCTTCTTCCTCTTCCTCCTCTTCTTGTTCATCTTCCACCACTTCCTTCTCTTCCTCCTGCTCCACTTCCTAGTAGAAGATGAACCAAAATATTAGAGTATAGAATTGGACATGAAGATATTAAAGCAAAGGTATAACATATTCAAAAATGTCTAATCTTTTAAAATTTTTCTAATTTAGTATTAAAACTTTTTAAAGTTTTCAATTTAGTGACTAATTTTTTAAAATTTGTATAAATCAGGTCGAAGGATTATTTTTTGATGATGTTAATAAATGCCATGTGAATATCCATTACTTCAGCAAAAACTAACATTTTGAACTGAATGGTTAAAGTTTAAAAGGTTAGTCACTCAATTGAAAATTTTAAAAGCTTACACATTGGATTGAAAAAATCTCAAAAGGATGAATACTTTAATACTGATTATCTCTAAAGCAAATGTTTAGATAACTATAGAGACAACAGAACAATAAGATCATTAGTATACACAACAGTAAAAGCCTTCCCGAGAAGTGGGATCAGAACATAAAAAACTTTTAACAAAACCAGTCAAGAACTACTATGAGAAGCCAAATTTAAAGTATAACTGTTATGTACTAGGTTCAAACAGCCAGTTTCTGACCAGAAACAAGAGCTTGTTTGTTATTACTGGTTCTTGATTTATGTCATGAAACCTACGAGTGGAAATTGCAACAGAATGGAGCTATAGTATACTTATAATCTCAGCTACTTGTTTGAAAACACTCAAAAAAGGAAGACTAATTGGTTAACCACTTGTACTCTAGTCCAGTTGATTCTATTGAGTTCAATAAGTAAAAATGAGTACCTGCTTCTTGTTGTAGGCATTCATGAGCTTCCCGTACTCAGCCTTCCTCTTTGCAGCTTTAGCTTCATATGGAGCCTTCTCCTGCAGAACCAAGTCGCAGAATTCGAGTTATCGGAAAAGGACCACAGAGCTGGACAAATATAAGCCAATACCCACCAACTCGTTCCTATGACCTCTTTAGAGACATATGTTGGAGGTAAACACTCATTTCCAACATCAACAGTTGGCTAAAAAGAAGCTTCAAGGATTAGATCTAGATCAGCTGCTAAACAGATTGCCAGTACACATAAAATCATTCTTTCTTTGCAAGTTTAGATCGTAAGTTCCAAAAGCCTTCCATTTAACGACTTTATAAAGATTAAAACTTACATCAGGTGACATTGACTTCCACTTCTGTCCTCCAGCTTTCCCAACCTTCAGTTATCAAACACAGAGATTAAGCTACACTAAACCAATCTCGTATCTGACACAACATTCTAAATCGAGACTGCCACTAGGACAAGTCTAGAATACTGCTTACTGCTGCAACAGATGACACATTTGGGTTTTCCTTCTTGAATGTCTGCCTAAATTCCTCCCTGAAAATTTTATTTGGCATGAACATATAGATATTCTACAATACCAGTAACAACAGACAACTGACTACCATGACCAATATCAAATAGAGAGGTACATACAGGAAGACAAAGAAGGCACTAGGAGGCCGCTTTGGTTTGTTTGGATCTTTCTTGGCCTTTTTATTCTGGTTAGTCTTTCTCTTGGCACTCTTATTGATCACAGCCGCAGCCGCAGCCTTCCTTTTTCCGATCTTTCTGAAAAGAATAAAGGTACTGTAATCTGAAGGTGGCTGCACCCTCAATTCAAGTTTATAAGATTAGACATGATAGAGTTTACTCAAATGGATAGAGAATCCGTAGTTGAGTTTATTCGCTTCCGAGGTATCTATTCATTTCGTATTCTATTCCTTTTTTATGGCAATAGCAACAAAACCAATTTCTTTGTTCAAGAATACCCTTTTGAAAGGATCAACTCAGCTCATAACCAGACTTAGCACTCATGTAAACCAAAGAACAATGAACTAACCTGTCATCAGCAGGCTTCAAAACTTCCCCTGAAACCTTCAATGTCCCCTTGCCCTTGGCTGTCTTCATTGTTGATTGAGGATCCCTAGTCAAGAAATTTAGATAAAATGAGAAATTTTCTGCATCACTTCCACGTGTAAAGTCTTAACCCAAAATTTGTAGCCAGGACTCCAATCATAAAAGTCAACGCAAAGCAGATTACTAAGTACGAAGTCACAAAAACCCTTATCAGGCCAAACGCAAAAAGTAATTTTGAAAAGGACAAAAAGAGCAGCAGTTCGATATAAGTGTACAACACTTAACTTACCAGAAGTTAGTTCACACTGTCCATAGATTCTATAGGTAAGATTTTCAGTAAGTGAACACAAAACCATGAAAGTTCAGTAAGAGCTTAACTATATATTCATAAGACTGAAAGCATCGAACCAGGACAACAACGGAGTCAGAGAGACAGATTTCGGCACACGGGTCAAGTGAAAAGACTGTGAACACCAACGCACTACACGTTCTATGAAGAATTTGGACTCGACACTGATTGAAAAAGAAAAAGAACTGGACTTTCGTGGGAAATCAAGCAAACAGCTCAAGAACAAAGAAAACAGCGATCTCTCAAATAACCCACCACGCTACATAGCATAAAAGAGGAAACAAAACCAACAAAGAAGAAGCCATCGAAGAACAAAACAAAACAGAGAACCAGTAAATGGAAAAAAAAATCAAGAAGAATTCATCAAACCCGAAACTTTCAGCTACAAAACGAAACAAAATCAGTAAAGAGAAAGAATTATAGATAATCAAATCTTAGAAAATAAAGGGGTACCTCCGAAAACTGCGATCCCTTGTATAAGAAACAGAGTAGAGCGAAACAGGGAAGCAGAGAAATCAAGCACAGAGAAATCAAGCAAGGAAGCAGCGTCATTTTTCCAACATAAAAAAAGACAAAAACACTTACTTGAGCTCCGAAAATGGACGAGCGTGTTGGGGAAGAAGAATCCGCGTGCGAGAGAGAAGCTGGGAGACAAATAAAGACAATGTATTACTTGATTTTGC
>JAOTBA010000004.1:27976689-27996933 GCA_025629845.1 Erythroxylum squamatum | reverse complement strand
ATCACTCAACTCACTATTAACAATGATAGAAAATTGAAAATAACAATGCTCAGTACAGCTGAGTATAATTAAGAACAGGCTAAGAGCAATTGAGAGCAATAAAAATGATGAACAATGATCAGTTTGCTTTTCTATATACTCCACAAATCGATCCTTTAATGTTGCTCCTTTTATTTGCAGTCTCCAGAGGATTATAGTCGTTGTAGATCTTCTTCTAGCCATTGTTGATACTCATAGACGTTGTAGAATGATTTTTAATCCGCTTGATATCAATTGACTTCGTCAGATTATGTTCAGCTACACTGATAGTCGACTAGTCGAGGTGTAATAGTCGACTAGTTCCTTGTAGTCAACATGTCTCCAAAATATCAGTTGACTAGCACTTACGTTTTTCACAAGATTTTCAGCTCCGCTCTTCGAATAGTCGACTAGTGTGATGATAGTCGACTAATCCTGCTATCCAACTTACAGGTCTGTTGTTTTTAGTTGACTTGCAATATTCTAGTCGACTTGTTTAAACCCCCACTTATCATAAGGATAATTTTCAGTCGACTTGTTACATAATAGTCGACTAGTGTTTGCTCCAACGGATAATTCCAGATAAACTTCGATCTTCTTTTTGTTAAGATGCTAATTTGAAATCTTTATCCATAATCTTCACGATAATCATCTTTTGCACGTTTGTCTATCTTTTGATCATTGTCATTGTCTATCTCTTGAACGTTGGAGATTATTATTATCCTGATTTGCATTAATCCTTTAATAGAATATCAGTCCAAAATACCTGAAATAATTTCTTAATCAATTCTATACATTTTATTATTATCAAAACAAAAAGGGATTTTATTTGTCAACCACCATTGGTCCAACAACTTCTTCGTTATGTTTGTGTCCGGAAGTCCACTTAGCAGATGGTCAGGTATGGATCTTTTAATTGTCATAAGACTTAATCTATTAAACTGATCCCAAACTTTATAGGATGCTTTATGAACTCTCAAGCTCATGGATGTAGGTGGAGATGGCCTATCAGTCATTATGGTCATATCAACCACAGCTATCTCTATAGCGTTCAACACATCTTCTGTCCACTTGTTCGTATTGAAACCAATCAGGGTTTCGATGGTGACATTGATTTTTTTGACTAAAAAGGTGACTTCAAAATTATAATGTTTAAATCAACACAAATGTAGGACAACAGCGATACTCAAAGCCATTAAATAGTATCTTTATTGAAAATCCGATCACACATATTATGAAATATCTGTGGGCTGAATATATAATATATGCGACTAGACCTTCACATAAAAGCGATCAGAGTACAAACCATCAGCTCTCATGATACTACCACCTGTGGGAGAATAGGTTATTCAAGCAATGACTTTCCTCTATCCAATACCTTTATGCACATCTAAAAATCTCATGTAAGGCCAACACCTTTGGGCAGAATAACCAAACACGATACCAAAGACATCCTCTAACATATAAGCAGAATAATTCAAAATACTGACTTAAAAGGTCACTGTGGTGACTACATCCTCATCAGCACTCAAAAAGTCCACAAACACAAAGGATACATCTTTATGTTATCCTCACATTCTTTATAGGCATATGGTATGTGACAATGTAACATTAATAAATGTAAAAATTCAAATGCATAGTCTCATTGTCACACACTCGTGCTGAAGACATTCTCTAAAAACTTCATTTGAGATTTTTGTAAAGGAAAAATCTCATTAGAGCAACTATCGTGCATCACCAGACACTGAACCAACCAACCGAGACACGAGAACCTTATGTATCTCCCTTATGGCAAGTTCGTTGCACAAAAATTCACTCAAAAATGGCTTCAGAATGTCTTAATTCCTTTTCCGAGCGACTATCATGCAATCCTAAACACTAAACATGAGACCCGAGACACAAAAACTTAAAGTATCTCCCTTATGTGATGTCCGAAGTATGAAAATTCACTTGAAATCAGATTCAGAATACCTTATTTCCTATTCTGGAGTTAAACTTCAATTTATTACTAATGTAATAAATCTAGAAAATAGAAAAACTCACTTTATGAATTTCCTATAATAAATCCAGAAAATGGAAAAACTCACTTTATGAATTTACCAGACCCGAAAACTGACCCAAAACTCCCCGAGACACCCTTACGAGAAATCTAAAATTTTTGTATTTTTTATAAAAAATTGTAGAAATTTCGTACGGCTGACGTCAATATGACGTCAGCCAGGCGTCATCGCATTGTAGCGCTAATGTCATCTATGATGTCAGCCGCAAGTGTGCATGCGCCGCCCAGCGACACGCCTCAACAAACTTATCTGATGGCGCGTGCGTTGCAAATGCGGACACGTGTCGCGACATGGTCCACCCACGTGTCGATTCGTGGCTGGGTCTCCGTCAAGTCTGCTAGAAAATTGCGATTTTCAGCGAGTTTTGGGCCTATTTTTGCTATGCCTGGGCTCGTTTTCACCTCGTTTCTCAAGGCTATACACATGTAACCACCCGATCACGTTACCGCTCTGATACCATGTGTAATACGTAACGGTACCTTAATTACGTATCCCAGATTGAACGTGAAAGGGCAAGAACAAAGAAATGTAGAAAATGACTAATTTCGGTTACCGTAACTTCAAACTAGCTTTCCAAAGCCGAAATGAGAGTGAATCCACCGCTGCCTTCACGGGAACTCCTCTCCGGGATTCAGATAAGGTCTTTCTATAGTTTTCTCAAAGTATAAGCTCTTTTAACAGGTCAGAGAATCCTTAGGCTTACGATTGATTATATGAGCAACTGCAGGAGACCTTAACTTTTATATATAGCTTCCATATCGGGCCTTCCCCATTACAAGAACGTATGGGTCTGGTGCACACTAATTGGGATCCATTTTCCACATGGACTTCGACCTATTGATTTAGTTCATTTATTAGGCCACTTTATTATCTTTATCTGAATCAAATTATATAACTTAACCGATAAGTTATTGAAAAACCAAAAAATGCAATTAATAGTTGTCCAACTTTATGAGAAAGGGCAAAACTGTCCAACATACACATCCTACACATACATACAGAGAGAGCAGCGATGAAATAACTCATTATATCAGTTGATTTGACTAGTTGTCTATTAAAGATGTTTGGTAAAATTAGTTGTTTAGCATTATCTATTTATGTATAAAATTTTATAATTTATAAATTAATTAAACAATTTTAGTAAATTAATCAATTAAAATAAGTTGTTGAAATCAAAATGAATTATTCCACGTATATAATATATTGTATAATTTATTTGCATTTAACAAGCATTCTTAGTTTTAAAAAACTTTATCATAAATATACAAGATATTTAATATTTCATTAATATGCATGTAGGCTAATATAATAATAATAATCAAATAATCAAAAATTTTAATTTAATATTTTCTATAATTTATAAATTAATTAAAAATTTTAATAAATTAATCAATTTTCAACATTTAAATTTTTATATTAAAAATTTTATTTAAAAATTAAAATTAAAATAATAAAAAATGGAAACATTTGTCAAAATAATTACAAATAGAAAAATAGAAAATTTTGTCACAGCATCACGTCTGTGACACAATTTTAAAAAAAAATTATCATTTTAATTTTAACTTTTTATAAAATTAATAGTCGCATAATTAAAATTAAAATTAAAATTAATTTTTTAATTAAACTAATAGTAGTATAATTAAAATTAAAATGATAAAAAATAAAAAAAACTCACATATCACGCCTAACTCTTACGTCACACGGGTGATACAAGTGTATGTAAGTTATAGCCGTTATGTAACTTGCACGACCGTGCAAATATAAGTTGTCATGACTTAACTTGCACAAGCTTCAAATGACAATGTTTTATTAATTGGACAGAGTATATTAGAGAGAGGATCTTAACTCCTAGAAAAGTGAGATAAGCTTGTCACGTGGTACCAATAATATGCCTTTATCTTAATTTTATTTTCTAGAAACTTGCATTTCAAGAACAAATCAACTGTATCAAGAAGTCTGTTCCACTCTGTTATATCAATTTTTAGCCATTCAAAAGGAAGAATATATTAGGTGTTTGGTACTGTTAAAATGCTGAAATATCATAATTATTGCACAATCACATTTCACTACACTTTCGAGTCAAAATAATCAGGAAAGTTATTTTTTTATGACCATTAAAATGTCACGATCCAAGAATCATCTAACGTGGCAAATGCGAGTGAGTCAACAATTGCATCAAATTCCATGGGAAGGGCGTTGCGTGAAAGAAGGGAGCCAATGGTCCTGAAGGATTATATGTGGGGCTAGCTGCAATTCGGTTGCAATTTCTATTAGCACTGTTTTATAAATAATCATAGGGCTGTACTGTAAAGGCCATGAATATTCTCAGACTTAGCTATGACCATTCCTCTCCTCTCACCTGAGTACTAGCGTACCAGATTTCTTTTCTGTCTCAATTCCTTTATTTATGACAATTCCTCTATACTAGCACTATTGTACCGTTGCTGAAAAAATCTATCAAATATCCTATTTGCTAGTTATTTTTGGGCTATTATTTGCTTGTTCTCTACATTTGGTGCTTTCATTGACGACCTCTCTCCCATGGCTGACAATACTTATTTTGCCAAGCTTGATTCGGCGGTTTCCAAACTCCAAGGTGACTTCGCCGCCCAATCCTCTGCCATGACCTCCCTTCAATCCACTGTTTCTTCTCAGCAAATTACCATGCTTGAGATGAAAGACCGGATGGGTGATATCAGTAAACAACTTTCAACTGGGTCAACTGTTGAAGAACAAAGCTCCGGTCAAAAACCCCCCCTCTCATTCCGATGACCGCCACCCCCATTCCGATGGTTTTGTTTCTGAAACTTATTTTCCCTTTCAACGTAAGACTGCTCGAGTTGAACTCTCTAAGTTTGATAGTTCAGATCCAGAATCTTGGGTTTTTAATGCTGAGGAATTTTTTGCATTTTACAACACTGAAGATACCGTTCGACTCACTATGGCTGCATTTCATTTTGAAGGAAAAGCAAGGCGTTGGTATCAATAGATGAAGTGCAACAAACAATTATCGCGCTGGGCTCACTTTAGCAAAGCGTTAAGTGAGCGATTCAATCTGACAAATCTTGAAGAACCCCAAGGCTTGCTTGCTAAATTGTAGCAAACATCTACAGTAGAAGATTATCAGTCAAGGTTTGAAACTCTTTCAAACCAAACAACCGACCTACCTTCATCCTTTTTCGTGGATTGCTTCATTGCGGGGCTTCGAGCTGACATTAAAAATGAGGTACTTTCCTTCTATCTGTTGAGAGAAAATAATGATTCTAACGGAATACGGGTACGAGGATGAAATATCTTCAGAAGAATTAACGCACATCAGAGGGAAGAGAGAGAAAAGGAAAAATCCATTGATAGAGAGGGAAAGATTACAACGATTGCACACACACAATACATGCCATTCAAGCCCTCATAATCGACTTAAATTCAGCTCATCTATTCCTCTACATGTCTCCCTATTCTATTATTCTAGTCTTGATATTTAGTTAAACGTTGCGCTTTACTCTCCGTCTTCTCCAGCTAACGTCTGGCCCTTCTTATTTTCATTCCGTCACCGCTGGTTTACTCGCTAACAATCCCCTTCCCCTTAACGTCTTTGTCCACCAAATTGATCTCTAAGTAACGTTTCTGGAGTTCAAACAAATATTCCCAGGTTGCTTCCGCGCCTCCTCCATTCGACCATTGCACCAACAATTGTGTTACTACTCGGTTGTGCTTCTTAGTGATGCGTCGATCTAAAATGGTGACTGGAACTCGCTCGACCGTCGTGATGAATTTCGGTAACTCCGACGAGACTCTAACCTGGTCCCCCCTCACCTTCTTCAGCTGCGAGACATGAAACACCGGATGGATCAGGGAGGTAGCAGGCAATTCGAGCCTATAAGCTACCTGCCTTATCTTCTGTACAATTTTATACGGCCCATAGTACAAAGGGGACAGTTTCTGATTACTTCTTTATTGTAACGAATTCTGCCTGTAAGGTTGTAATTTGAGTAACGCCATTTCCCCAATTGCAAACTCACGTTCTGAACGACTGGAATCAGCATATTGTTTCATTCGATTCTGCGCCCTCTTTAGATGGAACCTTGCCAAGTTGATAATGGCTTCCCAGTTTTTGAGCACCCTATCCACCTCCATTACCTTCGCATCCCCTGCAATGTAGGGCGTATAAACCGGCGGCGGATACCCATAAAAAATTTCAAAAGGAGTACTTCCGATTGACGGACGATAAGTGGTGTTATACCACCACTCCGCGACAGCTAACCATTCACTCCACTTCTGTGGAGTCTCTCCACAGCAACACCTTAAATATGTTTCCAGAATTTTGTTAACCGTCTCCGTGAGACCGTCGATCTGGGGATGGTATGCAGTTGAACATTTGAGCTGTACCCTCTGTAACTTAAGTAACTCTTGCCAGAACTTACTCATAAAAATGGGATCCCGATCACTAATAATGGACTCCGGCATACCGTGCAACTTGAACACATGCGTAAGGAATAACTCCGCGATGTCACTCGCGGTGTACGGGTGCTTCACTTCGACAAAATGAGCATACTTCGTAAATCGATCGACCACCACCAGAATTACCGACCTTCCCTTCGATGCCGGTAGCCCTTCAATAAAATCCAAACTGACCTCCCTCCAGCTTACCTCCGGAATAGCAATTGGCTGTAACAGCCCAGGATAAGCGGCATTGTCGTACTTATTCTGTTGACAACTCATACAGTCTTGAACATATCGCCTCACATCTCTCGCTAATCCCTTCCAGAAGAACATGCTCTGTATCTTTTTAGTGGTCGCTGCGACTCCAGCATGTCCCTCGACGGCATCATCATGGCTAATTCCAATTATTTGTTTCCTCAACGCCCAATTGTTACCAATAACCAGTCGACCCTTCCATCGGAGCAACTCATCCTTCCACTCATAGGCACTTGGTTTCCTTCCCCCACCATTCAATTCCTCAATTAGACATTGTATTGAGGAATCCTACTCCCAGCTCTTCCGTATTTCTTCCATCAATTGCCCATGTAACTGTGACACCGATAATGTCATCAACTCCACACTTGTAATTCGAGATAGTGCGTCTGCCGCGTCATTCTCTTTTCCACTCCGGTATTGGACTTCGAAATCATAGCCCAGCAGCTTAGGAAGCCATGTTTGCTGGAACGGAGTCGTCAACCTCTGCTCCAACAGGTATTTCAAACTCCGATGATCGGTTTTGACGACAAACGACTTGCAACTCAAGTAATGATGCCAATGCTTGATTGCTTTGATGACGGCCAAAAATTCTTTCTCGTACGTCGATAACCTATAATGCCTTCTCGCCAGTGCCTTGCTCAAAAACGCTATCGGGTGACCCTCTTGTTGCAGTACAGCTCCAATTCCTTGCCCACTGGCATCCGCTTCAACGACAAACTTCTTCGAAAAATCAGGTAAAGCCAGTACCGGAGCAGACGTAATCGCTGCCTTCAACTGCTCAAATGCGTTCTGCTCCTTCGTCCCCCATTCCCACTGATTCATCCGATCCTTCTTGAGTAATTCCGTCAGTGGCTTTGCTAACACCCCGTAGCCCTTAATAAATCGTCTATAATAACCAGTGATTCTTAAGAAACCCCTCAATTCCTTGAGATTCCTCGACATCGCCCAGTCGGTGATTGTCTGAACCTTCCGGAGGTCAGTGGCAACCCCCGTCTCCGATATTGCGTACCCCAAATATTCCACCTGGCGTGCCCTAAATATGAACTTATCCCCTCACAGGAATAGGCAATTTCTTCTCAACGTCTCTATGGCTGTAGAAATGTGCTGAATGTGTAACTGCAAGGAGAGCTGTAAATGAGTATGTCGTCGAAAAACACCAGTATGAACCGGCATAGAAAGGGTTTAAATAGCTCATTCATTAATCGCTGAAAGGTCGACGGTGCATTCGTCAGGCCAAAGGGCATTACGAGGAATTCGTAATGTCCCTCATGGGTTCTAAACGCCGTCTTCGCCACATCCTCCGGCTGCATTCTGATCTAGTGGTAACCGGATCGGAGGTCCAATTTAGTAAACCATCCCGCACAGTGTAGTTCGTCCAACAATTCTTCAATTAATGGTATAGGGAATTTGTCTTTCACCGTTTGCTTATTCAATTCCCTGTAGTCGACACACATTCGCCAGGAATCGTCCTTCTTCTTGACCAGTACCACCGGTGAATCGAACGATCCGTAGCTCTGCCTAATGAACCCCTGTTTCAGAAGGTTCTTCACCGCTTGTTCGATAATGTCCTTCTGAGCTCCTGAGTACCTGTACGGCCGGACGTTAATGGCTTCCACCCCCTCTTTGAGAACTATTTGATGGTTGTATGGTCGGTTCGGAGGTAACTCAGACGGTTCTTGGAAGACATCTGCGTATTCGGCCAAGACCACATTGAGTTCATCGAAGGCGCTCCACTGGTCGGGGGCAATTCACATCTGTTGCAATTGGAATTCCATCGGTGTTGTCAACTGCATCATGCACAATTGGTTCTCCAATGACCTCCGCCACTGCTTTTGAAATTCTTTACTAGACAGGATTCTTGATCGCCCTTCTGGATTCCCACATAACTTAACCGTCTGTCCCTCCCATTTAAACACCATTGTCCGAAGCTTGAAGTTACAGAGGACTTCATCGAGACCACTCAACCATTGTACCCCCAGAACCACGTCGCATCCACCCAATGCCATTACTAGTGCATCCATAGTAAACTGTATTCCCTGCATGGTCCATTTGAACCTTTCTCAATATTGATGACACTTCAATTGCAATCCTCCTCCTACCGTAATGGAAATAGGGTCCATTTCTTAAAACTGACCATCTCCCTTACGAAAGATCGATGGGTCAATGAAATTATGTGTGCTTCCATTATCGATCAGGATATATATCTTCCTTCTTTGATATTCCCCAACCACTCTCATTTGCTTAAACTCCGTATCCCTTGATAGTCCCAGCATGGCTTGCATGGGGACGATCGGTTGATGTTCTTCGGTTGGACTGAGCTCTAATTCCTCCTCCTCCGTTTCCGGTGAAGTTCCGCCACTATCGTCTTCCCCTGTTACTATATAGAACTGAAGTTGCCGCTTCTTGCATTGATGTCTGATACCGTACTTTTCGTCTCACCAAAAGCAAAGACCCTTAGCTCTTTTCTTGTCAAAATCCCTACTACTGATACGTCTCTGGCTTTTCGATGTTCCCACCGACGAGGGGGAACGTAGAGATGATGCTGGCGTAGGCAGTATCTCGTCCGACGATGACCTGCGCATACTATTCGTGGGCTGCGATATTCGCGGGCCCGACGAATACTTACCATAATCACTCGTTCCCTTCATCAATGATCCTTGCTTCAATGTTATATTTCCAGTAGAGTTTAAAATGGCTTCCTGCTTCCTGGCTAAGGTATATGCTTGATGTAAAGAATGAGGCTCATGCAATTTTACCGTCACCCCTATCTCCGGTTTCAACCCTTTCACAAAAAACCCCACCAAGTATTCTTCGAACAGCATCAATCGATTAGAATGATGGTCAAATAATGCGCAATAATCCAGCACTGATCCTGTTTGCTTAAGATCCTTGAAGTCCCTAATCGAATCATCGAATATTTCCGTGTCAAGCCTCTGTTTCAGCGCCTTAGTAAATTCTTCCCACGCCATTGTTTCTGTGATATGGCGATTCCTCACATATAAGCGATACCACTCCTGAGCTTGTTCATCCATGTGGAGAACAGCCACACTCACCTTCGTGTTCTTCGGCGTTTGGTCTAAGGTGAAGAACTGCTCGCACCTATATATCCACATTTTAACGTTTTCACTATCGAATAGTGGAAACTCGATCCTGCTCAGTCTTGTGAGAGTATTTCCTTCTCGCTCCTGTGCTACCGAACTTCCTTGCGGCAAAGTTTCTGCGGTACCCACCTCACTCGGTTTCTGAAGGCTCTGTAGGAGTAGAGTTCTGAGTTCAGAGATCTCCTTCTCCACCTTCTCCGTTCTATTCTGAATCTCCATGAACATTCGCTCTATGGAAGTTTTCAAACTTTCTTCCATTCTCCTAAGGTCTTCGCTTCGGGTGTTTTCTGCCATGATTGTTTCTCATAGAATCGTATTCTCTGATACCAATTGTTGAGAGAAAATAATGATTCTAACGGAATACGGGTACGAGGATGAAATATCGTCAAAAGAATTAACGCACATCAGAGGGAAGAGAGAGAAAAGGAAGAATCCATTGATAGAGAGGGAAAGATTACAACGATTGCACACACACAATGTAAGTGATAATAAAAAGCAGAGACACCGCACAGAGTGAAATGGGAAAACTCAGGTGATAGTATTGATATTTCTCCAGGAATTACAAGATTCAAAGGAAACACAAGGGAAATAGCAGAAGGAGATGAGGAACGAGAGAGGAAAAGATGAGAGAGAGAACACTATGCATAACAATATTCATAACTAACTCTCGTACATCCTCCCCTTTTAATTCTCTCTGCCATGTTTGTTAGCGTCCAATGATCCATCCAATGATTGGCTAGCCTCCAATGACGTGGCATACATGATTGAGTCAGCAAATCTGCCAGAAAACCTTTTCTTCCTCAAGCCTCGACCCAACGCCTGCTGTGAGTCAGCCTGCACTCCACTGCTGAGCCCATTTCCAGTCGCAACATTTCCATCCCCATCCGGAACAACCTTGTCCTCAAGGTTCAAGTGAGGAAAGGATTGTAACAGCTTGTCCTTGTCCTCCCAAGTAGCCTCTGCCAAAGGTAGGCCATCCCAGCAAATGAGCCACTGCTCGACTGTGAAGCTAGCACGCTGCACTAGACGTTTGTCAAGAACGACAAGGGGCGCTAAGACAAGGGAAGAAGCAGAATCAACCAGGTGTAGGGGGTGATCTGTTGCTCTGGCTGACCGACACATTTCTTTAACATCGAGACATGAAATACCGAGTGTATCTTGGCGGACTCTGGTAATGCTAGTTTGTAGGCAAAATGTCCCACCCGAGATAAGACTTGGTAAGGGCCGAAGAAACGCCTACCCAACTTAGTATGGCGTTGTAAGCACACCGAGTGCTGACGGAAGGGCTGCAATTTCACATATACCCAGTCCCCAACCTCAAAAACCACCTCACGACGACCCCGGTCAGCAAAGAGTTTCATGCGAGTCTGCGCTTTTAGCAAATTATCTTTGAGCAACAACAGTACTTGATCACGCTCAAGTAATTGCGCGTTGAGGAGAGCATTCCCGGAAGAATCGCGGACATAACGCGCAACAGTGGGAGGCTTGCGGCCATATAATACCTCAAACGGAGTGAGCTTAGCCGAGGTTTGATAGGCCGTGTTATACCAAAACTCTGCCCATGGAAGGAAAGTCATCCAAGTGGAGGGATTGTCAGCTACAAAACAGCGCAAATACATCTCCACACATTTGTTGAGAGCCTCCGTCTAGCCATCGGACTGAGGATGATAAGAACTGCTCATACTCAACGTGGTACCTTGTAACCGGTGGAGCTCTTGCCAAAAGTCGCTCAAAAAGCGAGCGTCTCGATCAGAGACAATCTCAACTGGAATACCGTGCAAACGGACGATGTCCTGAGCAAACGCAGCGGCAACAGTCACACTAGTAAAATTGGTGGGCAACCCAGAAAAGTGACCATATTTGGATAGACGGTCCACAACCACCATCAAGACAGTTTTCCCTTTAGACAGCGGCAAGCCAACAATAAAATCCATGGAAATAGATTCGAAGACCATGTTAGGAATAGATAGGGGATTTAAAAGACCACCTGGGTGCAGGGTGGAGGTCTTCATCTGTTGACAAACTTGGCAATCAGCCACATACCTTTTGACATCGCGGCGGATGCATTTCCAATAAAAGTTCGAAGCCAGTCGGTGAAACGTGCGAGTTACCCCTGAGTGCCCGCCGACGGGAGAATCATGAAATTCAGCAAGTAACTTGTGACGTAAGGGGGAATCCAAAGGCACCACCAAACGGCCTTTAAACAATAACAGTCCCTCCTTAAAGGCAAAACCCGGAACTGCGCTGGGAGTGTGAAGCAAACGGTGCTATAGGGACAGTAACTCGGGGTGAGTGGTGTTTGCAGCACGCAAGTCTGCGATGATGGTAAACTCCGCTTGGGAAAGGGCCAAAAACTACGAAGCCGGCATCTGAGATAACGCATCAGCGGCGTTGTTGTGCTTCCCAGGGCGGTAGACAATGTCAAAGTCATAGCCAACGAGCTTGTCGAGCCAACGTTGCTGATCTGGCGTCTATATCACCTGTTCGGATAAATTTTTCAGTGGTTGTTGGTCTGTAACAACAGTAAATTTGCGGCCAAGCAAGTATTGGCGCCATTTGGTAATAGCTGTGGTGATCGCAAGCATTTCACGCTGATATGCCGAGGCTTGTTGAAGCCGAGGGCTCAGCTGTTGACTAAAATAGGCGATAGGGTGCCCCTCCTGTGAGAGAATCGCACCAATGCTGGTGCCCGAAGCATCGGTCTCAACTGTGAAAGCCTTGGTGAAGTCAGGTAGGCGCAAGACTGGGGCGTCAGTCAAGAGCTGCTTCAACTGAGCAAAGGCTTGAGCTGATTTGTCTGTCCAAATGAAGTTGTCTTTACGTAACAGATCAGTAAGAGGACTAGCCACCGAAGCAAACTGTTTGATGAATCGACGATAGTAGCCAGCAAGCCCCAAGAAAGCGCGGACATCTTTAACCGAACGTGGAATCGGCCACTGTTGGATGGAGTTAATCTTATCCTGATCAACCGATACCCCCTGGTAAGAAATGACATGGCCAAGGTAACCGATGGAGGTGGTGCCAAAAATGCACTTGCTGCGCTTGGAAACTAACTGATGGTGGTGCAACAGAGAAAAAACCCGGGCAAGGTGGTCTAAATGTGCGGCCCACGTAGGGCTATACACCAAGATATCGTCGAAAAAAACCAAAACAAACCTCCTCAAAACTGGGCGGAACACATCATTCATAAGACATTGGAAAGTCGACGGTGAGTTTGTCAAGCCGAATGGCATGACGAGAAACTCGTAATGGCCGTCATGAGTACGAAAGGCTGTCTTGGCCTCATCACCAGCTTTAATGCAGACTTGGTGAAACCCTGCAAGCAAGTCCAACTTAGAGAAGTACATGGCGCCGTGTAACTCATCAAACAATTCATCGACGGAGGGGATCGGAAAACGATCCTTGACAGTCACCGCGTTTAGGGCCCGATAGTCCACGCAAAAATGACAAGTGCCATCGGTTTTGCGGACAAGAAGGACTGGCGATGAGAAAGGGCTTGTGCTTGGGCGAATGATACCTTCAGTCAACATTTCGGAAACCAGCTTTTCCATTTCTTGTTTCTGGAAATGGGGGTAACGATAAGGTTTAACGTTGACTGGCCCCATCCCCAGCAGCAAATGAATAGCATGGTCGGTAGGACGGACAGGAGGCAGACCATGGGGCTTGGTAAAAACATCGGCAAATGCGGAGAGCAAGCTGTCAATGTCGCTGGGAGAGTCAGGAATGGAGGCACTGGAATCAGAAACGAATTCAAGACGATAGCACTCAGCAATAGCATTGATGCGAGACAAACGACGAAGCCCATTGAATTGGACCGGCTGTGCGACAGAAGGAGTATTGCCGAGCCAGCTCACCTTGGTTCCATTGTACTGAAATTCGAACACCGAGGAAGCATAGTTGGTGACGACAGGCCCCAGTGTCGCTAACCAATCCACTCCGAGAACCATGTCCCAACCATGGATAGGAAGCACATAGAAATCAACCGGAACCTCATGGCCTTGGATGATCAAGGGAACCCTGTGGACCATACCACCACACTGCAACCGTCCCCCACTTCCAACAAGGACGGAGAAAGAGGGAATGGAAGTCACAGGTAAGTTGAGGAATTTTGCAACTCTAGTCTGAACAAAATTGTGGGTGCTGCCGCCGTCAAGGAGAACTTGAACTGGTTTGCCATTTATCGAACCCTGAAAACGCAAGGTAGAGACAGAGCAACTACCAGCCAAAGCATTATAAGAAATTGTAGAAAGCAAGGGATCAGGATCGGGATCACCGGAGTCAGGGGAAAGCGGTAGCGAGGGGGGCGTGGGAGCACCAGCGTCGGGTGGGTCGGCATCGTCAGCAAAGAGTAACAGGTGGGGCTTGGCTTTGCATTTGTGGTCCCAACTATACTTTTCATCACAGTGAAAACATAAGCCTTTGGCTCGCCGGTGGGCGGCCTCCAACGGAGATAGGCGGCGAAATGGAACACGGGCACCACCAGGGAGAGTGGCCGTGGACACCGTGGAGGAGGAGGAAGAAGGCACAGAGGGTGTTGGGTTGGGCAAAAGGGGCTTGGAGTTGCCAAGTGTGGGTCAGAGAACTCCCTTCTCCAAGGCCAAACGTTGCTCATGTAATTGGGCTAAGGCCATGGCGTCATCAAGGGTGGTGGGCCGATGGATGAGAACTGAATGTTTGATGTCCTTGCGCAGCCCCGAAATGAAGCAATGTACCAAGAAATGAGCTGGTAAATAAATTGTCTTATTGGTAATGGCCTCAAAGGTCGATCGGTACTCACTGACGGATCCTGTCTGCTGTAACTTGGCTAAAAGCCCTTCGGGCTCCTCGAGGTCCCGTGGTCGGAAGCGGGAAATCAACGCCGAGGTAAACTCCGCCCAACCGGTAAGCTGCCGATTTTTGAACATCCAATCATACCAATCGGAAGCGACGTCATCAAAGTAAAAGGAGGCAATGGTGATGCGATCCTCATGCTGAATGTGATAGAAGTCAAAATATCTGTTGGCCTGAAGCACCCAACGGTCCGGGTTCGACCCATTGAAACGGGCGAGCTGAACATGAGCTGGTTTATGACGACCCAAGGGTGAGGGGAGGGAGGAAGAACCAGGAGGGGGACTGTCGGCCCGGTGGTGGACAGAGAGGGCGGAGACACGTCCGATGAGTTCTTGTAAGAGGAGTGTCTGGCCATCCACAGAGGCAGAAACGGCTTCAAACTCCTTGCGAAGGGCGGAGAACAGATTGAGAGTCCGCCACAGCTTTCACATTATCATCCAACGCCTTAAGTCTGGTCTGAGGCTCCACCATCTTTGTGGAGGCTCAACGAAAGCACCAATGTAAGTGATAATAAAAAGCAGAGACACCTCACAAAGTGAAATGAGAAAACTCAGGTGATAGTATTGATATTTCTCCAGGAATTACAAGATTCAAGGGAAATACAAGGGAAATAGCAGAAGGAGATGAGGAACAAGAGAGGAAAAGATGAGAGAGAGAACACTATGCATAACAATATTCATAACCAACTCTCATGCGTATTCCCCCTTTTTATTCTCTCTGCCATGATTGTTAACGTCCAATGATCCATCCAATGATTGGCTAGCCTCCAGTGACGTGGCATACATGATTAAGTCAGCAAATCTTCCAGGAGGCCTTTTCTTCCTCAAACCTCGACCCAACGCCTGCTGTGAGTCAGCCTGTACTCCATTGCTGAGCCCATTTCCAGTCATAACATTTCCATCCCCATCCGAAACAACCTTGTCCTCAAGGTTCAAGTGAGGAAAGGATTGCAACAGCTTGTCTTTGTCCTCCCAAGTAGCCTCGGCCAAAGGTAGGCCATCCCAGCGAACAAGCCACTGCTCGATGGTGAAGCTAGCACGTTGCACCAGACGTTTGTCGAGCATTGCAAGGGGCGTTAAAACAAGGGAAGAAGCAGAATCAACCAAGTGTAAGGGAGTGATCTGTTGCTCCGGCTGACCAACACATTTCTTTAACATCGATACATGGAATACCGAGTGGATCTTGGCGGACTCTGGTAAGGCCAGTTTGTAGGCAACATTTCCCACCCGAGATAAGACTTGGTAAGGGCCGAAGAAACGCCTACCCAACTTAGTATGGCATTGTAAGCGTACAGAGTGTTGACGGAAAGGCTGGAGTTTCACATATACCCAGTCCCCTACCTCAAAAACCACCTCACGACGACCCCTGTCTGCAAAGAGTTTCATGCGAGTCTGTGCTTTCAGCAAATTATCCTTGAGCAACAACAGGACTTGATCACGTTCAAGCAATTGCTCGTTGAGGAGAGCATTCCCAGAAGAATCGCGAACATAACGCGCAACAGTGGGAGGCTTGCGGCCATATAAGACCTCAAACGGAGTGAGCTTAGCTAAGGTTTGATAGGCCGTGTTATACCAAAACTCAGCCCACGGAAGGAAAGTCATCCAAGTGGAGGGGTTGTCGGCTACGAAACAACGCAAATACATCTCTACACATTTGTTGAGAGCTTCCGTCTGGCTGTCGGACTGAGGATGATAAGAACTGCTCATACTCAACGTGGTACCTTGTAACCGGTGTAATTCTTGCCAAAAGTCGCTTAAAAAATGAGCATCGCGATCAGAGACAATTTCGGCCGGAATACCGTGCAAACGGATGATGTCCTGAGCGAAAGCAGCGGCAACTGTCACACTAGTAAAATTGGTGGGCAAACCCGAAAAGTGACCATATTTGGAGAGACGGTCCACAACCACCATCAGGACAGTCTTTCCTTTAGACAGCGACAAGCCAACAATGAAATCCATGGAAATAGATTCGAAGACCATGTTAGGAATAGAGAGGGGAGTTAAAAGACCACCTGGGTGCAAGGTGGAGGTCTTCATCTGCTGACAAATTTGGCAATCAGCCACATATCTTTTGACATCGCTGCGCAGACATTTCCAATAAAAATTGGAAGCAAGTCGGTGAAACGTGCGAGTTACCCCTGAGTGTCCGCCGACCGGAGAATCATGAAATTCAGCGAGCAACTGGTGACGTAAGGAGGAATCCGAAGGCACAACCAAACGACCTTTAAACAATAACAGCCCCTCCTTAAAGGCAAAACCTGGGAGTGCACTGGGAGTGTGAAGCAATCGGTGCTGCAGGGACAGTAATTCTGGGTGAGTGGTGTTAGCAGCACGCAAGTCAGCAATGATGGTGAAGTCCGCTTGGGATAGGGCCAGAAACTATGAAGTCGGTATCCGAGATAACGCATCAGCAGCGTTGTTATGCTTCCCAGGACGGTAGACAATGTCAAAGTCGTAGCCAATGAGCTTGCCGAGCCAACGTTGTTGATCTGGCGTCTGTATCACCTGGTCGGACAAGTTTTTCAGTGGTTATTGGTCGGTAACAACAGTGAATTTGCGGCCAAGTAAGTATTGGCGCCATTTGGTGATAGCTTTGGTGATTGCCAGCATTTCACGTTGATATGCCGAGGCCTGTTGAAGCCGAGGGCTCAGCTGTTGACTAAAATAGGCGATAGGGTGCCCCTCCTGTGAAAGAATCGCACCAATGCCTGTACCCGACGCATCAGTCTCAACTATGAAGGTCTTGGTGAAGTCAGGCAAGCGCAGAACGGGGGCGTCAGTCAAGAGCTGTTTCAACTGAGCAAAGGCTTGAGCGGATTTATCTGTCCAATTGAAGTTGTCTTTACGCAACAGATCAGTAAGAGGACCAGCCACCGAAGCAAACTGTTTGATGAATCGACGATAGTAGCCAGCAAGCCCCAAGAAAGCGCGGACATCTTTAACTGAACGTGGAATCGGCCACTGCTGGATGGAATGAACCTTATCCTGATCAACGGAGACCCCATGGTGAGAAATAACATGGCCAAGGTAACCGATCGAAGTGGTGCCAAAAAGGCACTTGCTGCGCTTGGCAACTAGCTGATGGTGGCGCAGCAGAGAAAAAACCCGGGCAAGGTGGTCCAAATGTGCGGTCCACGTAGGGCTATACACCAATATATCGTCGAAAAAAACCAAAACAAACCTCCTCAAAACTGGGCGGAACACATCATTCATAAGACATTGGAAAGTTGACGGTGAGTTTGTCAAGCCGAACGGCATGACGAGAAACTCGTAATGGCCGTCGTGAGTACGAAAGGCGGTCTTAGCCTCATCACCAACTTTAATGCGGACTTGGTGGAACCCTGCAAGCAAGTCCAATTTAGAGAAATACATGGCTCCGTGTAACTCATCAAACAATTCATCTACGGAGGGGATCGGAAAACGATCCTTGACAGTCACTGCATTTAGGGCTCGATAGTCCACGCAAAAACGCCAAGTGCCATCGGTTTTGCGGACAAGGAGGACTGGCGAGGAGAAAGGGCTTTTGCTCGGTCGAATGATACCTTCAGTCAACATGTCGGAAACTAGCTTTTCCATTTCTTGTTTCTGGAAATGGGGGTAACGATAAGGTTTAACATTGACTGGCCCAGTCCCCGGAAGCAAATGAATAGCATGGTCGGTCGGACGGACAGGTGGCAGTCCATGGGGCTTGGTAAAAACATCGGCAAATGCCGAGAGCAAACTGTCAATGTCGCTGGGAGAGTCAGGCAGGGAGGCACTGGAATCAGACACGAATTCCAGACGATAGCATTCAGCAATAGCATGGATGCGAGACAACTGTCGAAGCCCATTGAATTGAACCGGCTGTGCGATAGAGGAAGTGTTGCCGAGCCAGCGCACCATGGTCCCATTGTACTGAAATTCAAACACCGAGGAAGCATAGTCGGTGACGACGGCCCCAGTGTCGCTAACTAGTCCACGCCGAGAACCATGTCCCATCCATGGATAGGAAGCACATAGAAATCAACCGGAACCTCATGGCCTTGGATGATTAGAGGAACCCGGTGGACCATACCACCACACTGCAACCGTTCACCACTGCCAACAAGGACGGAGAACGGAGGAATGGAAGTCACCGATAAGTTGAGGAATTTTGCAACTCTAGTCTGAACAAAATTATGGGTGCTGCCGCCGTCAAGGAGCACCTGAACAGGTTTGCCGTTCACCGAGCCCTGAAAACGCAAGGTAGAGACAGAGCAACTACCAGCCAAAGCATTATAAGAAATAGTAGAATGCAAGGGATCAGGATCGAGAGCACCGGAGTCAGGGGAAAGCGGTGGCGAGGAGGGTGTGGGTGTATCGACGTCGGGTGGGTCAGCATCATCGGCAAGCAATAACAAGTGGGGCTTGGCTTTGCACTTGTGGTCCCAGCTATACTTTTCATCACAGTGAAAACATAAGCCCTTGGCTAGCCGGTGGGCGGCCTCCGATGGAGAGAGGCGGCGAAATGGCACACGGGCACCACCAGGGAGAGTGGCCGTGGACACCGTGGAGGAAGATGAAGGGGACACAGAGTGTGGTGGGTTGGGCAAAAGGGGCTTGGAGTTGCCAAGAGTAGGTCGGAGAACTCCCTTCTCCAAGGCCAAACGTTGCTCATGTAACTGGGCTAGGGCCATGGCGTCATCAAGGGTGGTGGGCCTATAGATGAGAACTGAATGATTGATATCCTTGCGCAGCCCCGAAATGAAGCAATGTACTAAGAAATGAGCTGGTAAATAAATGGTTTTATTGGTAATGGCCTCAAAGGTAGACCGGTACTCACTGACAGAGCCTGTCTGCTGCAACTTGGCTAAGAGCCCTTCGGGTTCCTTGAGGTCTCGTGGTCGGAAGCGGGAAATCAGTGCCGAGGTAAACTCCGCCCAACCGGTGAGTTGCCGATTTTTGAACATCCAATCATACCAATCGAAAGTGACGTCATCAAAGTAAAAGGAGGCAATAGTGATGCGATCCTCATGCTGAATGTGATAGAAGTCGAAATACCTGTTAGCTTGAAGCACCCAACGGTCCAGGTGCGAACCATTGAAACGGGCGAGTTGAACATGAGCTGGCTTATGACGACCCAAGGGGGAGTGATCCTGGAGAGAGGAAGAACCAGGAGGGGGGCTGTCGGCCCTGTGGTGGACAGAGAGGGCAGAGACACGTCCGATGAGCTCTTGTAAGAGGAGTGTCTGGTTATCAACAGATGCAGAAACGACCTCAAACTCCTTTCGAAGGGCTGAGTGAGAAACCTCAAACTCCTGGCGGAGAACAGATTGAGAGTCTGCCACAGCTTTCACGTTATCATCCAACGCCTTAAGTCTGGTCTGAGGCTCCACCATCTTTGTGGAGGGCAATGAAAGCACCAATGTAAGTGTTAATAAAAAGCAGAGACACCGCACAGAGTGAAATGGGTAAACTCAGGTGATAGTATTGATATTTCTCCAGAAATTACAAGATTCAAGGGAAATACAAGGGAAATAGCAGAAGGAGATGAGGAACAAGAGAGGAAAAGATGAGAGAGAG
>JAOTBA010000004.1:27919372-27929764 GCA_025629845.1 Erythroxylum squamatum | reverse complement strand
TTCTCGTACTTTCTTTAATTTCCAGAAGACAATGATATAATATTTAAAACTTACCAAATGGCATTTCTATTAAAAGACTCGACCGGTTGGAACAATTCAACTACAAAAATTTTGATTCGTTCAATTTTTCAGTTTAATTTACTTTAATAACTCTTATTGTTAAAAAATGATCAATTTATTAATTAATTAGGTAAATTTATTAATTAATAATTTATTATAAACTATAATTAATTAATTAATTTTTATTTTGCAATATTTTTTTTAATTAAATTTCATGTTCCCTAATTTTATTCAATCTTTAGTCAGTTTTATAATGGGTTAATGACGAATGAACCTTTCAGAGTGGATGAATTGAAAGAGGATGCGCTAAATGAGCATAGTGAGAGATTGGCAAATGCTTATGGCCTTTTAAAGACCAAAGCACCAGCTGTAGTTAGGATAATGAAGAATCTAAGATTGTGTGAGGACTGTCATGAAGTAGCACAGTTTCTCAGTAAAATTTATGAACCAGAAATTATTGGTAATGTATATCTTGTATTCTCATTGCACCTTAGTCATATCTTTCAACCCTGTGGTTGTCCACCAAATCTTCCCCTTCCTCCCTGTTTCTCTTTGATTTGTTAGGCTGGAATGGAGTTAAAGCTATAATTTTAATTAACCTTTGATTGAAGATCTTCAATGCAGCAGTTTTTCATATTCAGACTTGTGGGCGCACATATAGTCTCACCATTTTCATAGCATCTGGATCTTAGAACTCGTATAAGAACACAGAGTGCTGTACAACTCTGAGAAACTTAATTTGTTTCAAAGGCAAACAACTTCATTATTCATTAATAACTAAAGTGATCAATATCAATGTAGCTTTCTCGAATAGGGAATGGGAGAGCTTCGTTATTCATTAAACTAAGCATAAGCTTCACTTCTTGAACTTGTCCTCTTTATATCCCCTGTGATAATAAACTGAAAAGTCATGATCATATTTTATACGAATGTAGCTATTGTAAAGACATCTATAAATCACTAATTCACCTTTGCCTTACAGACTGGAACGGCCTTTCATGGCAAGAAACCATTGAATGGGCTCTTATTCTTCTACAGACATCTTGTTATTGCAACCATTCTCAAGTTGTCTCTCGCTTATTGCATTTATAGCTTACGGTATGAGAGAAACAAGTAGGATATTTTAGATGAAATATAAAATATTGGAAAATTCAGATATGATCTTTTAATTATGTGTTGACTGTTGAGGAAGTTTTATATATAACAAAATTCTCAATACTTTTTTTTTTTTTTTGGGAAGAAAGTAAACGTTTAGACACAAATTCTCAATACCTGCTAATATACAAATCATATATTATAGAATAAGAGGTTATTGTAAGTATAATATATTGTGTTTTTGCATATTATTTAATATACTTTAAAAATTATTTATGTCTAAAATAAAATATAGTTAAAATTAATAAAATATACATATTTTTATTATCAAATAATTTATTGTATGAATCTTTTTTTAAAAAGCTGTTATTTTAATTGACAGCTAAATAATCAACTGGTTTTTTAAAAAAGCTCTTCTCTAAAAAATTTTATTGACAAAAATTTTGTTAATATAAGCTCGACCAAACAGGTACTACTGATACTTAAATATCGACTGAATTTACCATTAAAGCCAAGAATTAGTGAATTACGGAACTTCCCACAAGTGTGGGTGAAGCGGAGGGTTGGTGACGGTTTAGAAGCTGTTGACTAGCTCCTAACAGAAGTAAAGTTTCCTCTTTTATCTGGCTTTTTCTTGAGTTTTGTTTCTGTTTTCATGTATTCTGCTACCTGGTTGGGTTTAAAAATAAGTTTTTTGTTGTTGCTTTGGTCTTAAATCCAAAAGGGTTTCTTTTGTTTTTGATTTTGGTTGTCTTTTGGGTGTTTGGAACTAAGGAAAATATCGGTATCTTCACAGAAAGTTTAGTTCTTTGAAGCATGGGAAAGGCTTCGAGGGACAAAAGGGTATGTGGCTCTTCTCGTCTAATTCAAGTTAGAAAATCTTTCCTGGGTAGTCACATGAATTAATTAATTGGTATGCAGGATATTTATTACCGCAAAGCTAAAGAAGAAGGTTGGCGTGCTCGTAGTGCTTTTAAGCTTCTTCAGATAGATGAAGAGTTCAACATATTTGAAGGTTAGTACTATCCGAATCTCTCTCTTAAGCTGATTCATTTCCTTTATCTTGTAAAGGAGTCGCATCATAACGGGGAAAATGTATCCGTATCGTGTGTTTCATTTTGTAGGAGTAAAGCGTGTGGTAGACTTATGTGCTGCACCTGGTAGCTGGAGTCAGGTATTTTTGGTTTGATTGACCATACTATTTTGTTCCAAGAGCAGATGAAATTGCGCTGCCGACCTTTCTGCAATCTTTGTTTCATTCTAATTGATAAACTAGTCACAAACTACCTGCAATTTGTGAAACTGATAGTTTCTGCTTAGCAGAGTTGCCTTCAGGGAACTTGTTTGCTAAGTTTGAGATATTCTCATTGCAGGTTTTGAGCCGAAAATTATACTTACCTGCAAAGCTCTCACCTGATTCTAGGTAATCTTATAATAAACCTTATCCTCCAAGATTTCATAGATCTATGAAAACTTATAATTCTTATTGAGACCTTAGCTTGATGTTACTATCTACCGAATTGTTGGAAATTCAAAATTATTGACTTATGCGTAGCCAATTGCTTAGTGGGTCTATTTCATTTGTACCATGACTTTCGGGCAGTCAGTCTATCTTTAGAATGAAGGGGAATTTTTCCTCATATTAGCCTTATCAGGACTAGAATGTAGTGGTCAGATGTAATAATAATACCTTCTTACATGACATGCATGCTTTGTGATAAAATGATTACTTTGTACACTGTGATTGACAGGAATGATCCTCCCCTTATCGTGGCCATCGACTTGCAACCAATGGCCCCAATTGAAGGTGTTATCCAGGTCCAAGGTGATATCACCAATGCCCGAACTGCTGAAGTGGTAAGATGCTTGTTTAGTTCAAGTTTTCAGAACTTCACAACTGAATGATCAAAGTTCATGCTCGCTAATGATTCCTTAAGCATGCAAATATGGACAAACTTGAGCTAAGCATTGATCAATTTTTGGCACTTTTATGCCCAAATATTTAACATAGGTCTTGGGTGAGATCACTACTTGTGGTTTAATTTGTGTTCCTTTAAGCGCTTTCCTCCAGGTAATAGTAATGTATGTAATTGAATGTCCAGTACAAAGGTAATGCTAAAAATAAAGTTAATTGACATATGAACTTCAAGGAGTAAGTGGCCATGTGATCCTTTAGAATCTGATCTCCTGGGGTTGTTCATTCCAATTTATAGAGTGCTCTTCTTCATTCCATATGTTTCATTCCTCCGGGAGTTCTTTATCGTGAATAATGACACTTATGTATATTATTTCTGTGCAACTGTAATTTATTTGTACTACATCATGTTGGTTCACTATCTTGGTATCCAGGTCATTAGACATTTTGATGGCTGCAAGGCTGACCTAGTTGTTTGTGATGGTGCCCCTGATGGTAAAACTACATAAATGGTTGTTTCATTATTTAACAAATTGTGAATGAGTTAATGTTCAATGGCATAATAGTTAATGCTTTCTATGCCATCCTTGTGCTGTGTTTATTTGCAGTCACCGGTCTTCATGACATGGATGAATTTGTTCAGTCTCAGCTCATACTTGCGGTGAGCCCCAGACTTCTGCAGCAACTAATGTGTGGTTAAGTGGGGGCATGTGGAATTATATCATTGAGCATGTGTACTTCTCCTTTGTTACTTTCTAGTCCTTGTTTCTAGAGATAGTGTGAAATTTATTGAAGTTTATGCTACACTGTAGTGGCTGACTTACTGTTTATGCAGGGTTTAACCATTGTCACACACATACTTCGAGAAGGTGGGAAGTTTATAGCAAAAATATTCCGTGGAAAAGATACAAGTCTTCTATACTGCCAGGTAAATAGGATACTTGTTTGACATCCCAGTTTTGGGTTCTTATATGATTTGGTGAATTGCATATTACTTAAATCATCAACCAGCATTGAAGGATAATTGATACCCGAGTGTTCCACATATTAAGATGTTTTGAGTTAGGAGGGGAAGTAATGCTAAAATGTGAAAACATATTCATCCATTATGTTGATCATGGAAGAAATAAAAAGCAAGATATTAGGCTTGTAATGAAAGCAGCCAGTCATCCATAGAACTGTTAGCAATTGAACAGTCAACTTCTCCATCACTATATGATGAGAAGTGTCAACTTCTCCATCACTATATGATGAGAAGTATTAACCATTCTCTTTCTGCAATCTTCTTTTATTTTTCAAATTTCCATTTTCCCCTTTCTGAATTTTTATTATTAGTTAAATCAAACACTACTATAGTTGTAGCAAGTATTTGGACGGGTGCTAATACCCAAACTGCTACATTAGAATTGGTCTGTTTGTGTCTTACCAGTATGTGAGAAGGCTGTGCTGAAAAATAAAGCTTTTTTTTATTTCTTCTGTTTGAACAGCTGAAGTTATTCTTTCCTGTGGTAACATTTGCAAAACCAAAAAGCAGCCGTAATTCAAGCATAGGTAAGGGGATACTTTGTTGTAATATATGCTTTATATTCTCTTCTTAGTGTCTGCACAATACATTATGCAGAAGCTGAACATCGATATAGATTTTGAGGTGAACAAGGATTTTGTACATCTAGAACTATATGTCACACTATATTGCTAAGAATGGAAACAACGTTTCTAGAAATTAGTGATTACTAAGCTTATTGTGAATGGTATGATTTATTGCTCCAATAACCTGCAAAAATTCTGACAGAAACTTTGATTTCAACACATTAAATGTGTCTATCGCTATAATTTGTTGCCATTTCAAGGGGGAGATAATATTGATAAGATAAAAAGCAAAAATGGTCTGACGTTTTGGATTGGATTGCTGAAGATATGTAGCAATTTGCTGTTGTCAAGAAGGGTTTGAGTGGAATCAACATATCTATTAGGCATGCAAACCTAAAGTTGATAAAATCGACTTGTAAAGGCAGGAATTATGCATTACACTGGCCGGAATCTGATATTGTATTGTTAAACCTGTAGAGGCATTTGCTGTTTGTGAGAATTATACACCTCCTGAGGGATTTAACCCGAAAGACTTGCATCGCCTCCTGGAAAAGGTGGGAAGCCCCTCTGGAACCGATGACCTAGGTATGTCAGCATCACCTTCCTTTTTTCATTTTTGTAGTGTGAGGCATTTGTGCATGCTTGCATGTAAAAATCTGTACTTTTAATCAAGAACAAATCTTAGTTTTCCATTCTATGTTTCAATAAGAACATCTTTTGAACTTTTATTGCAGATTTCATCATTTCCCTTTTCTCAAGGGATAATATCTTGAATCTTTCAACCTTTTGCAGTCAATGACAAATAAATTTGCTATGCCATCTCAGATCGCGTTTAGTCCTTGCTCTAGGAGAATCTATGACCATAAATGGCAAGATTTACACCTCATCTATCATCTCCTTGTGCTAATAAATATAATCATTGTGTATCGTTAAATATTATTAATGCTGGACTATAATCATTGTGTATCGTTAAATACTGAAATCATCTATGCCAAAGTTAAAAGTAAAAGGATTTTCTTTTCATGAAATGTTTTAATAGTTGTGCCCCTGCCTGGATTTGTCTTACTAGGGCCAGTTGTTTCCAGTCTTAGCCTATTGTAAGTAAAACTTGAAAAAAGATCCTGCCTTTTGTCATATTAAATGGAACTTGCTTTTGGTCTTGGGGAAGACTATGAACAATTGAAGCAAGGGGTTTCACTATTGTGCTTGAATTCTCAGAGCTGGTTCTGCACTGGCCCTGTTATAGACTGGTCAATTGTTAGTGTTTCAATGTTCTTCACACTGTCTATGTCATGACAGATTGCAGCAGTGGGTGGTTGGAAGGAGCAAATAAGGTTTACATCCCATTTCTGGCCTGCGGGGACCTCAGTGGCTACGACTCAGACCGATCATATCCACTGCCTAAAGCTGCTGATGGCTCATACCAGAGCTTGGATCCTGTACAACCCCCTATTGCCCCTCCTTACAAAACAGCTCTTGAACTTAAAAAGGCCTCTTCTGGTCAAAGCATACGAGAGCTTGAAAAGCTTTCCTTGGATACATAACATCACAAGTTTTGAGTTTTCTCTTCATGTCCCCATCACCATAGTTAATACTCGAGACAAATTATGCTATTGTTAATACTCGAGACAAATTGTCGTAAGGGAGGTATGAACAATCCCATCATCTTATTTATCACTAGAAATAGACCACAAATCATTGTACCAGGGAATTGTCTCTCCTACCATTGAGGATTGTTACAGAAAAGTTTGTTATAATTGTGTTTCGCGATCAATCAGAGAAACAAAATTGTAATGAAACACTGAAATGAAGCGAAGGAACAAGTGGGAAACAACTGACTGACTGACTCACTTGGAATGAATCAAATGACTGGACCTCATAATGTTGAACAGACAAGACAGTAACAGAAGGATGGCCTATGTCTGAACATGTCCGTCTCACTTAGCTGTAATGATATTGAAATCGGGTGCTTGATGCGTATCCTCTTAAAGAGATACAAGTTACATAATTTCATTGAATTTGGACACGTAAATGGTCTTTAATTTTGAACTAATCACCATAGAGTTCTTAAATCTCAACATTTAGTTCACAAAACTTGAAACTAATATGATATCTCAAGAACATTAATCTGCAGAAACTGAGTTTAGCCTTGACGTAGAGGACGAAGAATTCAAGAACTCGATGCAATCTTTTATAGCTTCAGCTCTTCGTGAATCCTCTGGGTCAGCATGCGATCTCGATCTTGATCTCGCCAAACTATCCGACGACACTTTACCTGAAGATGATGACGTTGTCTTACCTGAAGATGATGACGTTGTCTTCCTTGTGGCGGACACAAAACATAGAACTGTCGCCACTTTAGCTCCAAGCCGTCTTAAAACTCTCCCCGGAGTCAGTTTTGAGCTTTTGGTCAGTCCAAAGCTGAAAATTCCGACAACCCTCCTCGTGTTTTCTCCAACTATGGTCCCTACTCCATGCTTGAGAATCACCGATGGCTTCTTTACGTTGAGATCGTCAGGACTGAAACTCACTCGCTTGCTTGCTCTTTCAGACATTATTCTCAACCAGGAGACAGTCGGACAGACAACTATGTATAAGTGTTATGTATAATATACATATGAAGTTCCAATAACACAGGAAAAAAGGGTTCTGCTAGTGTTTATAGGAAGAGCTATAATGATGAAGTTGAGGGAAGTGAGAAGTGGAGAGTGAAGAGTGAAGAGACAACAACACCGTTTGTCAAGGTTGTAGGGTGTATTTATTGAATAAGAAGGGCTTACTTTCACCTGTTTCATTAAATCTCATCTATATACTTACTTAGAGTCTGCATAGATGTGTCGATAAGATTTAATAAATAAGGAACATTATAATTGAAACAGTAAACCCTCTGGCATTGATGATAACTCTGTTGTCTTGGCAAGATCTAGTAAAAACTCTGCTGTCTTGACAAGGTCTGATAAAAACTTTGCTTATAACTCCTTTACGTTTCTTTATTATCACACTTTGTGGTATTATTATTATTATTATTATTATTATTATTATTATTATTAAAATTTTAATTTTAGTATTTTCTTTACTGATTATTATATTCATTATATATATTTTTTGTCTGTTTTTACGTTTTAAACCTACATTACTATTATCCTATAACATCTACATATGGGTCTATTGAAAACAGCCTTTCTACAATGTAGGAGTAAGACTGCGTACTATCATGCCCTCCAGACCCTGTTTCGTTGCGGGACTTCAGGGTATAATGATGATGATATAATCGGAACAGAAAATCTGATCTCAAATAACATATCAAATCCTCTGTTCCAGTTACTATGTTTCAACCCTATTTTATTAAATCTCATCTATATATTTATGTGGGGTCTACATAAATATGTGAATAAAATTTAATAGACAACATCATAACCGAACAGGAAATTTGATCCTCAAAAATAGAGGATTGGAAGAAGATACCAAGACAATAAAGATTCCTTCTTGGAATTAATATTATTTCATTTTTAATTAATTAATCTTTAAAAAAATCTTAAACAAATGTACTCAATATAAAATAATAAATTAAATTCTTACTCTCGAACTAATTAAATTCGACTTAAACTAACAATGTATTATATTTTTTAAAATATTAGTTCAAACAAAATTTAATTAGATATAATTAAATTTAAAAATTATATTAATAATATTTAATTAATTTCATGTTTGATACGATCCATATTTGTTATTATGCTTTAATCAAAACCTTTTTTGTTAAGACAGAAAAATTAAAAGATTTTTTCATAATTTTAAAAATTTTAATTTTATAAAAAAATTGTCTTTTAATGTAAAAGCTCAAATTCCAACATCAACTTGCAATCCAGCTGTCCTCCTTCTGCATCACTCTCTGTTTACTCTTCTCAATTTTAACCAACCACGTCATCTCTCTGCCTCCCACGCATGAATCGAATCGTCTGTTCCCATTCAATACAACATCGATTATTATATTATATGCAAAACAACGTTGTATTCGACGCAAAACAGGTTGAAACAGAGTTATTCATATTTATATATATAATTAAACAAATCGATAAAGTGAAATTACAAACGCCAGCCGCATAGTTCGACTGATTCTTCTCCTACACAAACCCTACTACATATACCATGGAAGCACCTTCAAAACATACCAAACCCTCTCTTTATACTCTTCCATAGTTCAGAGCAAATAAATAACGCAAAAATGCCTTGTGCTTCTACTCCATCTATCGTCTCCAAATGCACCATATATTCATATCAGAAATCCGCCATTAAAACCCTCCAGCTCTCTGTTTCTGACCTTCCTATGCTCTCTTGCCAATACATCCAAAAGGGTGTTCTTCTTTCTTATCCACCTTACTCCATCAAAGACCTCATCACATGTCTGAAACATTCTCTCTCTGTCACTCTCACCCACTTCCCTCCCCTCGCTGGTCGACTCATCACCGACCAAAACGGCCACGTTCACATCCTCTGTAACGATGACGGCGTTGAGTTCATACAAGCCAAAGCAGTACACTTGCTTGTTAACAGCATTCTGTCACCTCTCGATGTTCCTAACTGTTTTAAGGAGTTCTTCGCTTTCGACAAGACCCTCAGCTACTCCGGCCACTCCAAGCCCCTGGTTGCGGTCCAAGTCACTGAGCTCGCTGACGGCATCTTCATTGGATGCAAGGTGAACCAAGCAGTCCTGGATGGCACGTCGCTTTGGCATTTCTTCAACACTTTCGCTGAGTTTTGCAAAGGCGTCAAGAAAATTTCCAACTCGCCAGATTTCTCCAGGACCAGCGTGTTCAATTCTCCGGCAATGCTCAGGTTCCCCCCAGGCGAACCCAAGGTCACTTTGTCAGGCAGCGAGCCTTTGCGCGAGAGGATCTTCCATTTTAGCAGAGAATCGATACAGAAGCTTAAACTCGGAGCCAACCATAAGTAATGGTAACTGTAATAACGGCAACCCTAACGGAAAACACGAAACGGCAGAAGTGTCGTTGTTTCAATCCCTCTGTGCACAACTCTGGCGTTCCGTGACACGTGTAAGAAACCTCCATTTTTCCAAAACGACCACGTTCAGGATAGCGGTGAACTGCCGCCACCGTTTGAAAGTCGCGGCTCGACCCCTGCTACTTCGGGAACGCAATTCAGAGCATCCCGAAGGTAGCTTCCGCCGGCGAGCTGCTCTCCAGGGACCTGAGCTACGGGGCGTCCCCATGATTGCATGGCTCACGACCGTCCAAATCATTCCTCTCACTATCCAACTTCAACCCATTTGAGCCCCACAGAACTCAGACAAGCAGATACCGTACGTTCGACCACATTGATACGTCCCGCGTCATCACGTTTTTAGATTTCACTACTATGCGGGTCACTCACGTGGTTACTGACACGTACTGCATAAATTCACCGTCTGTTTCAAGGCCGGCCATGGTCTCAGCGTCAACACAACCTTGAGATCAGCGCTCTGCATCTTCTCTACCGGGAAAAGCTGAGATATTACCGTCAAAATTGTTGGCCCCACCACTCCTCACAGCCAATGGTCGGCCCCACCCGAAATCATTGTAGTACGTCGGAAACCTCGGAGAGCTACCATCGTGATTGATGCTCCGTCGGAGTTTCCTAGCGGAAACAACCTCGGCTCTCTCTCCCAACTCGCTATTCCCTTCCTCACAGTACTGTCGTCGTGTGCGACGACGTTTCGATGCAGTAGCTCCGCCCCG
>JAOTBA010000004.1:27870067-27890066 GCA_025629845.1 Erythroxylum squamatum | reverse complement strand
TTAATCTTGCTTTATATATTTTTACATTTTCTATTTTAATTTATACATTAAATTGATAAAATAATATAATCAATTAAATTCACAGGGCATTATTACTGCGCATTTGCGCAGTATTATTCTGCTAGTACTATTTAAAGCACGAGTTGACCGACTTCTAGTCGAGTCAATTTGATCTGGCTCGACAGATTAAAGTTTCGATTTTATCAATTCGATCGAATTCATTGACTTTTGATTAAGTCCGGCGGACTATATTTACTATACCTATTCACATCTTACAAGAAATTGTTGTTCCTTGTTAAAAAATTATTTGACTTCGACTTTTGGAGGAAACTTCCAAACTTGATGTCAAAATCAGAATTGTCAATACAAGGAGGGATTATAAGTGAGTTGATTGATTATAAGTGAGTTGATTGCTTCTGTAGCAGCAAAGCAAGCTAGCATTTGAAAACCTTACATAATGCCATCTTTTCATGGTTTATCAGTCTCTTTCTCACTTTCACTTCTCAATAATTAGATTCCTAGGAAAAAGGAATAGCAAATGGCTTACTTTTTCACCATTTAACTTTATGTGCCATCTTCATCAGTAAGAATTATGCAGAAACCTTCAACTTTTTGACTCTAAGGCTCCTAAGAGGAGGACCTGTGTCACCACTTGGACCACCCCTTAAGGGCATTCATCTTATAGTTTTGATACATTGCTTATGTTGGTTTGAATTGTTTAGTGGAGGAGGAGCCATGATTGATATAAGAAGCAAAGATGATGGACCACTAGACTTCTTACCAAAAGCTGCAACAACAGCAAAAAACAAAGTTAGTGGCAGCCATTAACAGTAACTACAAACGCCAGGAGACAAATAGAACACATGAAAAAGAGTAAAGAATCTAGTGTGACCAGGAAATTTATGATTTTCCTTGTCATTTAGTGGGATTCCACTGTGATAATCTACTTGTACCTTTGAACAATCTACTCTAAAATATGTCAAACTCCATATATGGTGATGGTGGAAAGCCAACAGAGTGGTGGAACACAGAATTTATCATTCTATGTTCTTCTTTAAATCAGAGAAAAAATGAAAAAAAATTCATGTCTTTTGACTTGATTTAAGTATATGAAAACCACATCATGAACAGTTAGGTTCACTTTTTAATGATTACACTTGAAATTTCATTTTCAAGGATCAGAACACTGAGCTGTTGCAGAATCTTATTCAACATGACTTTGTGATGATCATAAATTAGAGAACTCATTGAAGAAAGAAAACCAGTCTCTTCTGTGGACCAAATGAAGAAAAATAACACCAGAATTGAGAATATGATGCTTCAATTGGTGGCTCTGAGCTTCATGCTTGGGTCAAGATTCCATTCTCAAATTTCAGTCAACTGAAGACAATCAAATGCATTAGATCATATGTTCAAAAGTGTATCATTAAAAAAAAACAAAGAAGCAGTGATACGGACATTAGGTGAGAGCTGGAAAAAAAGTTGAAATGGTTCAAAGGATAATTAAAAGTACATTCACAAGTAAAATTATGTCAAGCTTTACATAAATGAGCTCTCTGTTCTTTGAATAATTTGGATTTGAAAATGGAATTACATCAGAAAACTAAGAATCTCACTTGGGAAAGTCTAATATGGCTATGGACTAACTGGAATCCCCAATTCACATATTCACATTAAAACCATCATAGTAGCATAAGAAAGCTATTCAAAAAAAAAAAAAAAAACTGAATACCATTCTGAATAACTTTATATTTCTAATCCTGAATCTCATCCCACAAGATTATTTATGTTGCATCGCCTGCATCTCGCCAAATCAAATTGTACGGTAACCCGGAACAGTTCCACAAACTTTGTTCCTGCAACTTGTATCCATAAGAGGACATGAACAATTTGTCATTTTCTGGATTATAGACAGTGCCACCTGCTTCTTCAGATTGTTGTTCCCAGTCAAATAACCCCTTTTTTGTAGAATTCGTTCTCTGCTGTCGAATCGTTGCGATTGAATGATTTGGAGATGTTGGTTTATTAGCTTCTGGTGAAGCTGACTTGGTATCAGGAAGAGTGACTGTAGTTATATCATGGATACTAGATCTTCTTTTATCTTTCCCTCCAGTACTCTGCCTGATGAAGTACTTTTGTGCATGGCTAGCCACCTTAGTCGGAGTTCGAGTAGTTACGAAATTTCGAGATATGTTTCCCCAATCCCCTTTACCATACTTTTGAAGACCCAAGAGAAACTGCCTGCAAATTCATATCACAAAACCCAGATTCACAAACTGAACAAGAAAAGATACCAAGAGCCTAAAAATCAAAAGCATATTCACAAGAAATGAACTTTCTTAATGGAGGATCTATATAAGGAGTTACTTTCCAATTTGTATGTTGGACATATGATCATCAACTGAATTCTATCTTTCAAAACTTTTACAAGCATTGATTTTACTATAGATGAAGTTCAGAAGTGACTTTGATCATTGCCAGAGTCAAAATATAAGAACAATAGCTTTAAGTCTTTTACTGATAATGGAATCAAAGTAACCTGTGCTCCTCCTCAGTCCATGGAACCCCCTTCTTACGTTCTTGTTCCGATGATCCTGTTCCAGTGGCTCTCTTGCCGCTCGGACTAAAATATTGCCTGGGACCACCAATGTCCTGACCACTAATCCACTCCAGAGTGAAAGAATCGTTACTGTATCCTGGAATTGGGATCAGACATGCCTCTATATCACTGCCATCTTCTTCAAACTCCCTATACTGCTTGATCACATCACCGACAGTTTTGCCTGGAATCATGTTAGCTACTTTCACCCATCTATCAGGTGTATCTTTATCAAACAAAGCAAGAGCATTCTCAAACTGTTTGTACTCGTCAGGAGTCCACCTGGAACTCCTGCTTTCTTGAAACAACCAATTTGAGTTCTGAAGATAAGATCCTGGTGAGATAATCGCCAAACCCTCATTCATGGTTTTCGATGGTTAAATTGCACAATCAAAACCAAATAGCTAGCATGTCCCAATTCAAAGTGAATAAGAGAGAAGACAGTGAATGCAGAGAAGACGTGAATTTTTATGATTGAGTAGACATCAAATCAAAACCAACGCTTTTTCACATCAAAGAGAACAAATAGAGAAATTTAAAGAAGTCTCAACTTCCCCAAACTTGAGAAAAATTCGCTTAGTAGCCAAATGATAAACCCTAGAACAAATCCTTTACTGAATTCAATCTCAAATTTTTACAGTATTGCCATAAAGCTTCAAACTTTTAGAAATTCACAAAAAACCCAGGTTGCAGACTTGTTTATGTATAACATCAAAATAAAAAAGCAAAAAGAAAACTTAAATCAGAGAGACCCAGAAACAAAGAACTTCTCAAGATTTTAATTTTACCATCCTTTCATTTTCTTTTTTCTTGTGTTCTTAACGCTTCACTCCCTCTAGCCTAAAAGCGAGAGGGGAAAAGATAAAGAACCAAAGAAGTGAGTGAAACAAGTGTTTGATAGTACTAAAAATAATAACCAAAAGCTCAGAGAGAGAGAGAGAGAGAGAGAGAGCAGAAATGAAAAGCAAAACAGAGTAAGAAACAGGTCAAAGGTATTGAGCTGTTATTGGTGGATATGAGTATTTGTGGGCAACAAAGTTTCTGAGAGAGGGCAAGCTATGATTGGCTAGGTGGTGAAGAAGAAGATGGCTCTGGTTAGTTCAGTTACTTCAATGAACAGAAAAGGGTGTCCAATAAATAGCAGCCATGTTCAATCCAACTGAAGTATTTCTTCTACTTTCTCATACTCTTCATCTCATGGAAGGTCCATCCATTAATCAAATAGCTTGTTTGGTTTAAGCCTATAAGCTAATGCAAATGTCCTTGCCAAGTACATATAATATATATATAATAAATTGTTGAGTACATTTGATCTAATTTTTATTATTAATAATATAATATTATTAAATATTTCTTAATAAATATACAGTTGTATTTAATCTATCATTCTCATTTAATAGAATTTATAATTTGTTAGACTATTTTAAAGAATTTATTTGATACATTTTTTTTAGAAATAGAGAATCCATAGTTGCTCCCTTTAAATGCGCATTCAGTAAACTTTCAGATTGACGCAATAGTCTGTAAATCACGTTAATCATATACTCCATACTAAGCAAGTTCTGTATGACAGACTCAATCGAAAAAACGTAAGTACAAAGATTTAGACACAGGACCTTCACTTCTCGTCTTCTTTACTTTTGTTTAACGTTCTTGTTCTACACATATGCAAGTTATAGTTTTATAATTATATTGGATTCCAAGACAACACTCAACTAATACTCGTTGGTTGCTTCATAAGAAGAGGTAGCATCTTGCTTTTGGTTGAACTAAGAATTGTTTATATAAAATTAAAAGGTCTTTATCTCTGAAATCTAAGTCTAATTCTCAGATTGTTGTCCCCACTTAACAGTTGTCAAGTCTTCTTAAGGGCTGATAATGACTACTTATGAACAGGAAATTGGAAGTTTCCAAAAGGGGAAAGATTCTTGAGTTATACCTATTTTAGTGTAGTGATTTAAGTAATTGAAGTCTTGGAATGTGAACTTGATTAATGTTTAAACAAATGAGATTGTAAGGGTTGTTCTTCTTAATGTGTTGTGATAAGAGTGGACGTGGGGACCTTGTGAGAAGGGTATTAAGTTAGGAGATTAAACAATATGAGTAATTAACTAATTCAACTTAATAAAAAACTATATTTAAGTATAAGAAAAAGGGCAGATTAGGGTAATATATTATTTGTCTTAAGAAGTTGGAGGGTATCTTTGGGGTCTTTAGGTCTAAGGGTGTCCTACCGACCCATATGTCTCAAGCATGAGTGCGTGCATGCACGCCGGTTTGGTGGGACTAAACCTATACATGGAACCACTCAGGGATAGAATCTTAAGCATAGTCTACTCTAATTTAATTCGATTTAAAGTCAAAGAGTCAATTTTAAATTGAGGGTTTAGAAGATTGATTTAGACAAGAATATTTCCTCAAAACAATACCATTTTAGTATAATTTATCAAAATCATCTTATGCTATATATGTAAATTTAAGAAATTTAAAATCAATATGACATTGTTTTGATCAATTATATCAAAACTAATGACAAAAAATTCCATCACTTTGGTCGGTTCAACCGTGAAAATCTTGAATTAACGAACTTTTTAGTTCGATTTTTAATTTTTTTGATTTGATTTATTTTAATAACTTTTATTATTAAAAATCGATTATTTTATTAATTAATAGGTCAGTTTTGTAAATTAATCAATTTTTATAAATTTTTATTTAACAATCTTTTTTTAATTAAACTTCAATTTCTCTGATATGTAAGGACAACCTCCTAATTCATATTTCAAAATTTTTAATTTAATTCAATTTTAACTAATTTTATGATGGTATAATACTGATTGAAAACATAATAAAATTGAGATTTGCTTAATCAAATGCAATTTTGGTCTTTGGACATCTAAATAAGAAAGACTTAAGAAAACTGAGATTCATCAAGAAACTTAAACAAAATGCTCATACGATATTAATTAATACTTGCTGAACAAATTTTCAATTCCCTCAAGGAACAAATTGGGGTCTTGAAAGTTCTCAACTCTTAGTCTTTTTAGTACAAGCATCCTCCCCATTGGAGGCTTTGAAAGGTAATGCTTCTCTTCCTCTCAATTTAGGGTTTAACATTTGGGAAGATCCTTTGGAGGTGGTAAAAGTGACTCATTAGGTCCTTTTCCATTGTCTACTAAGAATGCCATCTTCAATCCCCAAGTTGTGTGTACTTCTAAATGGCAATGCAGGAACCAAACTCCTACAAACAACAATAAACCAAAGCTTTAACTGTAATGTAGGGATAATGCTGTATATTAGTGAAACCTTCCAGATTTCATAGTTTTAAACGAACCCAAATGATCACATGAAAGATAGCGATTATGAGTTTTTTTTTTTTTAACCTGGATTGTCGGCTTGAAACCTTATGGCGGTCCATCCACCGGTGGGTACTCCAACTGTGTTCCTCTCAACAGGATCATTAAGATTGAAATTGTTAGGATCTGTCGTGGAATTATAGTTCCCAATTCCTCTACCAACAACGAAGAAGTTGAATCCATGCAAATGAATTGGATGGTTCTCAGGAGTAATGATCCCAGTATCTTGCAACACTAGTTGAACAGTGGCGTTATATGGCAACCTGTAAACTTTAGTTCCATTCTTGGTCTGCAAATTTGCAGGTCCAGGTCCTGAGTAGTTGAAAGTTTGGTTTGGATTTCCAGGAAAATCAGTTGTGAATACCCCTTTAATGTTGAAGAAATGTGCTTGAAGGAGTGAAACTTTTGGCATGACGAACGTGACATTGTTAATACTTGCAACGACCCTGCTTCCGTTACCAGCTTTGCATGTCGGACAAGGGTTGACTCCTAGCCCAACCGTGAAGAACAGGCTGTGATCAATTGTTAATGGGACATTGGCAGGGTACTTCTTGGAGTTCAAGCTACGTAGAGAGTTGGCGAACTTGTTTGCAACTGCTGTGGCGTTTTGTGGAGGTGGAGTGGTGATGGTTGTTGGCGTTGCAGAGAGTGTGCCGGAGTAGTGCAACGTGGCGGTGGCTGTCACGTTGTCTACGGCGACCGGAGCGTCCATGAATGGTGAGGCAGCAACCAAGTACTTGCCAGTGTTTTGATCAGCATTGACAAGTACATTTGTTGTCTGTCCTGGAGCTATCAGGACCGTGTCTGTTTTGAATGGCTTCACGTACGTGGCGTCAACTTCCACCACCGTAAGTTGGTGGCCGGCGATCTTGAAGAAGAGCTCCTCATTGAGTGCAGCATTGATCAAACGTAGCATATACGTCTTGCCTCCTTGAACAGGTAATGTGAAGCCACCTGCAAAACAAGATCAAACTGTTCTTACACTAATCTATACCATTAAACATTCCATTCCATCTCTTATAGTAATCTATAATCACCCTGTGAAGAACAATTTGCGACAGTTCCAGGATGTCCATTGATTGTGTGAGCATCAGATACATTTGGTGCTACACCCGATTTCATGGCTTGATTGATCACAGCCTCAGTGTCCGATTTCCACCATTCACCTGCATGTGCATGTCACAGTCCATGGTTCTCAAGTTCCAGAATTTGGTTGGCCAGAAGTTAATTTCAAGAACTAGCTTAGCTCACCTAACACAACCACCACTTCCTTGTGTGGAGCAGGGAAGGGATAGGGGACACCACGCTTAGGTAGGATAACGATGGCACCGTGCACGGTGGCTCTGAGCCAGAGGATGTGTGCATGCCAAAGAAGTGTACCTCTTTGGCCGGTGATTGTGAAGTTGTATACATAGTTCTGACCTGGTTGAATTGGGCATTGTGTAATGTAAGATGGTCCATCAGCCCAACCTGTCCTGAGTTGCCTAATACCATGCCTGAACAAATTGTAAACGAACAAGAACAAGTTACATCAGGATCATTCGACTTGGAAGTTCCTAAAATTCGGAAAGAGCTGCTTGTTTTCTGGAACATACCAGTGGATAGAGACGTTGTACTTGACATGATTGACAACTCTTACAAGAACTGTATCGCCTTCTCTGGCATAGAGAGTTGGTCCTGGGAACTGGCCATTGACTGTAACAATTGGCTTGCTTGAACACAATCTGGTAGTGTTCTTCATCACCACCTGTGTAAGTTATAATCATCAGAACTTGCAAAATGGTGAGTGTTTGTTCAGTTGTTGCAACTAATTTGCCACTGCAGCTACTCTACCTTGAAGTAAAATCAAACTGGATACTATTTTCGTACCCTGAATTTTATTATTTAAGTCCTCATTTTGTAAGAATTATGACTTAATTATTATTTTTATTACATTTTTTATTATATAATATTATAATTTTTATTTTAATACAACATCATTTTAAAGTTACGAATAAATAGAAAACTAACAAAATATATGGCATAGAAAATTCTATAATAACAAAATAATAATATAAGGAAGAAAATGAAAATTTTGAAAAAATAAGAATTTAAAAAGACTAAACAAATTACAAAATGATTCAATGTAATTAATTATAAAATTTAACAAATTTTCTTATATGAAACAAAGTTTATTTTTACTTTAAAACGACGTAATATTAAAATCATTAAATTTCAATACAATATTATTTTAAAGTTATAAATATATATAAAAATTATCAAAATACAAATTACATGATGATTAAATAATATGGTATGGGGAATAACTTAAATTGATACAACTTTACTACTTGTGATATTATACCAGAAGGAGACTATAGAATCATGCATGCACCAAATGCAAGAAACCACAACCCATGAAGCATTTTGGATCTAACAATCCATGAAATGCATTATAAGGCATGACTTGTACATATTTAGCACTTACATTAAAGCTGTAATGCCTAATCCTGCACTGAACCAAAGCAGGGCAAAGGCAGGCCAGCAGGAGGAGAACAAGACAAAACCTGAAGCAACCCATTGAGCTCCTGTGTCCTGACAATCTATGTTCGATGTAAATTGACTTGACTCACTTCACTTCCAACTCTTATGGGGATTGTTATATTCTTTCAGGTGTCTGATTGACTTGCCCCCCTAACCTTATAAAGGAATCATATGATACAAGAGATACCTCTTTCTGCTGAGTTAGGTGAGTGAGTGAAGAACCTTGGAAAACAAGGTTTTGGGGAAGCCTAATCTCTCCTTCCATTTCTTACATGTTACATAAAGTGTTCACCATTTCAAGTGAAATTAATATTTTGGGCAACAAAAATACAAAATTCAAACCCTGAAGAAGATTTAGTAAAAGGCTCTTGATTAAAATCTTAATCAAGTCAAATCTTGGTCCTTATTGACCATGCTTAATAAAAGATTAGGACATTACTAAGGTCCATCATGATTATAACTAGGGCATTTTCTCATAATGGGTCATGCTCTATAGTTCCAATTATTGTTATAATATGCTTATCGGATGATCCAAAAAATTGGTCAGTTAAAAGGAAAAATGTTTAATTTAATCCTTTAATTTTTGTTAAATAAATTTTAATATTATAAAATTGGTCAATTGAAAAGATTTTTTTTAATTTAGTTATTTAATTTTTATTAAATAACTCGTTAAATGTTAAGATTATAAAAGTAACACGAGTTTAATTGCATTTGATGTATTTTTGAAATTTCATATTCTAATAAATTCATATCATAAAAAATATTATAAATTTTATTTTGAGAATATTAAATTTTATAGTTTTAGGTGCATTTTTAATAAAAACAAAAACATTAAATTGGGAATTGAAGTTGAAGCTTGGACTTTGGCCAACCAGCTTGCTAAAACCCTAAAAGTTTGTCAAACTCATACATCAATATCCTATCCAACTAGCATCCATTTCTAGAAGATTGAATTTAATTTAATCTAGAAAATGACTTGGTCTTGCATTAAATATTATAGAAAGTATGATCTAACTGGAGATTAAGATTGGAAGGTAAATGGGTTCGTGGTGGACAAATCCAAAGGATGCTTAGACCTAAAGATGAGAATTAATATAGTTGAGAAATGGCTTTCATGTATAACCCAACAGCCACATCATAGCTCATTTTGAAAGCAAAGAATAAACCCAACGGTGGGTCAGTAACAACTCTTCCAACCCTATTTTTACCAATTTCTATATTTTCAATTCAGGTTTTATCAACCTCATTTTGCTCGTGTTAAAACCCTTTTTTAATAATTTGAATATCGTATATTTTGAATAAATTTTTTAACAAATTAACGATTTAAAATTAAGCGACGGATTTACACTCTTTAAAATTAAAACGAGTCGTGACCTAAAATTAACTGACGGATTCATACACTTCAAAATTGAAACGAATTGCAATTTTTGTCATCACAGCTACAATTTTCATACTCTTTTCATCATTTTGTTCATGGAAGAAAGAGGGGTGTATTTATTATGGTTTAAGTGTCATGTCTAATGAGAATTTGGTAAGATGTCAAGTGTTCTTGCAATTTTAAATGCATGTGGTGGCCTAGTGGGTGATTAGCTATAAACAACAACAGAAAGAGTTAGATTTCTTCATGTGAATGACATCATTAAGTAGCCACTTCGACTCCATTAAGCTTATGTGATAAAATAAATGATAAGTTATTTAATACTGAGAATGGTAAGTTATTTCGAATATTTGAACTAAATAAAGTATTTAACATTTTACAAATTTTATTTTGTAATACTAAATTTCAAAAATTATAAAATATATATTTATATATCTTAATTTGTAGTAAAATAAAATGAAATTATAATTATTATCTCTAAAAAATTCATGAATTGAGATTTTAACACGAAATTGTATATATTTATAAGAATTAAGTTAAAGTTGTATACTCTCAAACCTCCTCAGACCCCGAGACTCAACGGAATTTTAACTGAGTGTTGATAATGATTGAAAATAAAAAAATTTGAAATAAAAATAAAAACATGATCAAATGTTCCCAAATTTTATAGAACTAAAAAAATATTTGAATATGATAATAAAATTCATTAATATTGTTTCAATAAAATATATAGTTATATATTTTATAAGTCTTAATATGTAATAATAATAATAATAATAATAATTATTATTATTATTATTATTATTATTATTATTATTATTATTAGGATATTCAATGTATTTTATTAATATAGATCCGTTGTTATGTAGTGATAAGCGAATTATATTATTTTAAAATTTTAAAATATGAATAAAGTTTACTCCCTCGTCATCAAAATAAAAAAAAATAAAAAATGTACATTATTAGAAAACAATTGGGCCTTGCTTGCTTTCAGTCTGTGGTATAAAAAATTATGATACCATTTAAGAGATTAGGCCCAATGGACCCAATGGACCCATCCATCTTGGATTGATTAGTCCTATGAATAGGTTTTGTAGTTTGAAACTATCAAGAAAATTGTGATATTAAAAAGACTATAATGATAAAACTTTTTTTTGAGTATCTTTTTTATTATTTATAATATTTTATGACGTTTTTATATTAATTTTTAGTTGCAAAAATATCAAGAATAAATAAAATAAAATATTTTGTATTTTTATCCAAACTCTTGTCTTGTCACTCAAGATCATCATTGAAATTTTAATAACAAATTTTATTGAAAAATTGTATAAAAATTAATTAAAAATCTCTTTTTTACTATTTATAATACTATGTCATGTTCTTTATAATAAGATTAATAAATTGTTATTATGATATTTAGCAATGATTAAAAAACCCAGCCTGTTCAATTGTAAAAATCTTGAATCGTCCAATTTTTTGATTCGGTTTTAACTTTCTGGTTCGATTTACTTTTAATAACTCTTATTGTTAAAAACGATCAATTTATTAATCAATTGATCAATTTTATTAATTAATAATTTCTTATAAACTAAAGTAAATCTATTAAGTTTTATTTAACAATATCTTTTTTAATTAAACTTTAAATTAGGGATGTCAATGGCCCGACCACTCATTGGATAGCCCATTGTCCGGCCTGATTGGGCATAACTGTTTTGGCTCATGGCTCGCCTGTGGCTCAGTCAACCCGGGCAGGCCGAGCTAAAATTGGTAAGCCTACTTCAAATTCTTCAATAGGGTGACTTTAAAAAATCCCGTGAATTAACTTAAGTTAAGGACAATTTCTTTAAATCATATTTCAAATTCTTTAATTTTATTTAATCTTTAGTCGTTTTTACGACGGTCTAATACCGGTTAAACCTTAAACCTCTTATTTTATTAGTTTAACTTTCGGTTCAGTTTTTAAAACATTGATTTTTAGATTAGTTTTTGTAAATCCATTTACTTATATCAAGTAGTCACACATTATTATCTTAATTTAGGTTATTTTTAATTCCTACCCTATCTCTTATATCAAAATATTCTTAACCCCAAATCAAGCAGACTCATAAGACAAGTTATCAAACACTCACTTATTCTCTTTGGCTAATTTCACATTCCCTTGGGACAAGAGCCTCTTTTCTCTTTTTTCTTTACCTCTTTTTTATCTCCTCCATCAAGGACCATATTGGCATGTTTCTTTTTGACTTTAGAGGAAATTTTTGGTTGATCAAGGACCTCCTTTTCATCTACCTAGAGATGAAAAAACAAAAAAAATAAAAAAAAGAAGAAAAAGCATATAAGAACATGATCTCTATAAGATCCATTACATTGAAAATGTTGATTGGTTAGGCTCTTTTTTATATATTGAAACCCTTCCATTTCATATGTAGTCATCATTGCTTAGATGGGTTTCTCTCTTTTTTCCTTTTTGTTTGATGGGATTTGAGCTTATTACTAAGTTTTAACAAGGCACTTCTTGGTGATGTCTCTTAGTCAACACTAATGGCTAGACACGGCTTTGCTTGGGAGAGATTAACGGTGCTTTCTATGCATGTTCTTTTCTTGGCTTCTTTCACATTGGTAGAGATGAGAGACATTTTGAAGTACAAATTTACAAGTTGTTTGACTTGGGAAGACGACTTGGGAAGTAAGAGGGAGTTCAAGGCAGATGTTTGAGCATTTTTATTATCAATTTGCACTATAATATTATTACAATATTATGAGAAATAATATTTATTTCGTTATTAACAAATATGTGAAATTACTACAGAAAAGCGTTTAATTTAAAAAATGTTAAATTTAATGTTTAAATAATTTTAAAATAAAAATTTTATTATGTTAAAATTCAGTTGAAAATTATCGATAACATATATATTCGATCTGTGACAAGATATCTCAATTTAGTTCTTAAATTTGATCTGAATCAATTAAACTTAACTTAAAATAATAATTTAAGATAATTATAATAACTTATAAAACTCATCAGTTCGTTTTGAATTTATTGGATCATCACGTAAGTAATATTTGATTTATTTATATATGATATTCATGAAATATATACTTCTTCGTTACTTTTTAACCAAAATCTAATAAAATTATTTTTAAAGACAATTTAAAACTAAAAAATTAAAAATTATTTTTTCTAAAATTTCTTAAGCTATAAGAAAATTTCATATTTTTTACCATAATATAAAATAAATTCATAATTCAATTATTAAAAATAGATACAAACTCTAATATTATTAAAGTACTATTAATGCTATTTTTAAAAAGCTAAAATACAAGAACATATTTATACTTAAGAGGAAAATAAGACCTTTGGTCTTCTTCAAAAGAGTACATTTTGGAGGGGGGGAAAAAGATTGCTTCTTTATCAATGCTAATGCTTGGTAGGAACTTATCAGGAAGGGCTCTCTCTTTAAAAGTTGTTTCTTGGTTGGGTCGGTTATGCTAGGCCCAAGCTCAAACTTTGAACGGCACATGGGTCGATCGGCCCACTCCTCAACGTTGACCTAATTCCTACAGGTATTTACTATATAAACTCATTATTTCACCATGAAAAAGGTACGACATTACAACCCTAGTTTTCTCTACTCTCAGCCACCAAAAACTCTCTCAAAAGACTGACTTGAGCGTCGGAGGGGCCCGCTGGGAAACAACTCCCGGCGTGCCTTTTATCTGTTTTGCAGGTTCTTCTAACTATTATCAACCAATCTCATGGATCCAAGCAACGGCATCCAGCCCCAGCAGATTCTGACCGAACCAGCTTCTTTAACTAGAACATTTATAGGTGGATCTAATAATATAGAATAAGAAATAATAATAAAACAAATTGTTAGACGAATTAGAATTTGATGTAATTCCAAAACGTAGCATGAATGGTACTATGAATGTAAATCTAAAACTAGCATGTCGATGGAATTAAAACCGTTAATTTTATTCGTAGACAAATAAGATTGAAACAAAAATGAAATCACATTCGAATGTAGAATATAAACCTCAAGCTGGAGATGGAATGAATAAAATAAAATATTCAATAGCTAGTAGAACCTGACATTCAATAGCTAGTAGAATATACAAATATTCGCGGGTTCAGGTTTAAGTTCAGGTTCGTGAAATTGCTAAACTTAACATTTAGATTCAGATTCAGATTATTTATGAACGGGTCAGATTACCCTACCATAAACACCCCTAATTAGAACATGATATTTTTAACCCACTCAATATTTTTAGTCTTCGTCAGTGTATTTGCGGAACTCGCATCGTAATTAGGTTGGGAACAAAGTTCGGATCACTTTGCGTATCGAAGTGATATCCTGCCGTCCGTTTTCTCTCACGATGGACACAAACAGAGGAATCAATTGGTGAATCTTTTATTTTCGTTTATTCTTCAAATACTTGGAATTGTACGTTACTTTGAGGATCAAGGCCACTTATAGGATCATTATCAATATGTTATATATACCTCCAAATTGTTCATCAAATCAAACCATCCCACGAGTCTGATGCTTGCCCCATCAAAACGTGAAATATATTCAGAATGAAGCAACATAGGGCAAGTTTTAGAACGGTAGCCTTGGTTCTTACAGTATTGATAATGGCGTCTGCAACCGTTATTGAAGCTCGCAACTCCAAGCCTAGCGACAAACCTGACGATGGAGATACCATGCTTCGGGAGTTCGAGTTCAACCAGGGCCTGTGGCAAAGGGGTAAGGTTAAGAATATGAAGGCAACCTTAACCCTGAGAAACTTTGGTGGATGGATAGGCAAGAAAGCAACAAAATGTGAAGAAAAGTACTATACGAATTTCAGATATGTTGTGGCCATGCCGTCAAAATGGTTCCAAAACAAGAAGAGGTGTAATAAATTAGTTAAAATTAAAAGGAATGAAAGGTCTGTGACCGCTGAGGTGGTGGACGAGTGCGACAGTGGCAGCGAATGCAGGAACAATAGTATCGGTGCGACAGTTGCGGTTTGGAATGCTTTGAACATAGAATGGAGGGGTTCTGCAAATGCGGCAGTCGATGTCACCTGGTCCGATGTTTGATTTTGATGGACAAACCGTCATCCATCTAATTGGGGTTGTTTCAATAAGATTGTTAATGCCTTTGTAAAGTGGCATCTGTATCCAAAGTTAATTTGTTCTGAAATAAGAATAGCTTGGACATGTATTATCAAATTGGTAGTCAATAAAGATAAGATGTTATGCATTGTATATGAGATATTTATTTTTTTTCAAAGAAAAAAGAGGAACGAGAAGCTAAAGTAAGGCAGGACGAATTGGCTTCAAAAACGAAAAATGTCAAGTCAGAGGATCACAAGTTGCAGTGGACTTGGTCGCTATGACTTGCATATTATATCAACATAAATAACTCTTAAAACTACAGTTAAACTAAAATTTCACTGTTAATTTTGAGTAGGAAGGATTAGATGTAATGAAAATTCATGTTTACTTGAGTCTTTTTTGTTTGTTCCATTTCTATTAATATTGGATTAGAGTGGAAAAGGAAGTTTGATGCATCATCTTTCAGTGATAATTTTTTATTTTCAGGGAACCTCATTTCCTACTGTAAAACGCATGTTTCTTGTAGTGCCAAAAATCAGAGAGCTGTTGGCGTATCTGCACAAAAGCAGTCGTCAATGTCCCTTGAGATTTCTCCTTCTATGGAACCATCGTCTTCTCCAAACCCATAAGTTATTAAAACTTCTGAGAAACCCAAAACTTGGAAGTCAGTAGTCTCTGAATTAGTGGACTCCTCGGATGCTAAGGCTTTGGCCTACTACCCTCCTGAGTTTAAAGGTGACCAGATCTTAGTCATTCCTCCACCAGAGTTGGCGAAGAAAGTAGCAGCTCAGTTTCGACATGCTCTGATAAGCTTCTTCATCGGTAAGCGTCCTGCATACCCAGTGGTTCAGAGAGCCCTATCTAAATCCTGGTTAGCTTTTGGTTTAACAGAAACCTTAATTACTAGTTCGAAAAATTCTTGTTCAAGTTTGATTCAGAGATTGGTATGAATTCGGTTCTCGAGAAGGGCTCATGGCATATCCAAGGAAAACCCTTATTCTTACAAAAATGGAGCTTGAATGCGGGTGAACAGGAAGAGGTTAGATATGCCCCAGTGTGGACTAGGTTTTATAACATACCTTTTGAATACTGGAATAATGAGGGGTTGGGAAGAATAGTTAGTTCAGTAGGGCACCCTCTTCTTATGGATACCCAGACAGTTAGAATGTCCAGGATTTTGTACGCCAGAATGTTTATGGAATTAGATTTGCAGAAGAGTTGGCCTTCATCTTTCCAGTTGGCCACTTATAATGAAAAAGGAAAAATAACCTTTAAGGAAATAAAGACAGAGGAGGCCTGAGCATCACACGCAAAAGAAGGAATGGACACCTATAGTTTGCCTGTTTGAGACTAGGTTACAACAAGAGTTGGATAAAGTTAAGGTATCTCTACCAAACAGTGTAAACCAACAAATGGGGCTTGATCAGAAGCAAGTCTCTGAGATGACGCAACAAAACCCTAAGGAGAGTAGACATTCTGAAATCCTAACTAAACAAAGTAAGGGCAAAGGAATTCAACAGAATGACCAAGGCCCTGAGATGGCACTATGAAGTCCTAAGGAGAGCAAACCTTCTGGAATCCTAACTGAACAAAGTAAGGCTCAATAGAAGCAAGATGATTCAAATGGATACCTTGAGGATGCTGACCTCCCTGTTGTGAGTCAAGTAGGTAAGCCCCTTTCTTCTCCTAAATCTGAATTGGTTCCAATTATTGAATCTCAGAGTCCATGTCTTCTGGAGGGGGCAGAGGGGGATTTTACCATTAGGAAGAGTAGGAAATCTAGGAGGAAACAAAATTCGTAGGTCTTTAGTTTTGTTTTGTGTTATGGCTTTACTTTTTTGGAATGTTAAGGGTCTCAACAACTCACAAAAACAACTAGCTGTGAAATCATATCTTAAGATATTGTCGGTTTCTTTTGTATGCTTCATTGAATCTAAGATTAAGTCTCTTTCTATTTTTGAATAATGTGTTCTCTTCTTTGTTTCCTAGATGGCATTATTAAAGTAATTTAGATTAAGCTTCAAATGCTAAGTTAGTGTTAGCTTGGAATCCGGATTGTTTCTTGTGTTCTCCTCAAATTACTAATGATCAACTAATTTATGTGGAGGTAACTCCTATGAACAGTGCTTCAGCCTTTTTTGTGACGTGTGTGTATAGGTCGAATAATTTTAACCATAGGAAGTCTCTCTGGTCTGCTCTTTCAAATATCAAACTCATCGTTAGTAATCAACCTTGGATTATTGCTGGGGACTTTAATGATATTTTGTTTTCTTATGAGGCTGAGCCTATTAGTTCCTCGGTTATTAATGGAATGAGTGACTTTAGGAAGTGTGTTGAGGATTGTGCCTTGTATGATTTAAATTCTACTGGTCCTAGTTTTATGTGGAACAATAAGCAATCTGGTGACCTCTTCATAGCAAGAAAGTTAGATAGGGCCCTGATCAATTCGGCTTAAAGTTCTTGGTTTCCTAGATCTTATGGAGTAATTCATAATCCTAACATCTCAAACCACTCTCCAGTAGTGATTAGGTCTTTAGCAAACATACAGAAGAGATCTTCTCCATTCAGGTTTTCCAGCTTCCTAGTCTCGCAGCCAAATTTCCTTCAGACAGTAAAATATGCTTGGACTTCTCATGTCCAGGGAACTTCTATGTTCTGTGTGGTGTCTAAGCTTAAAGTAGTTAAAAATGCACTCAAATTACTGAACTCAGATCAGGTAGGGGATGTGAATGCTAGAGTTGAGACTTGTCAAGCTGTCCTTAATAATATCCAAGATCAAATGAGACGTTTACCTAATAGGCCTCAACTGGTTGCCAAGGAAAATGAAGCCATTAACAACTTGATTAGAGCTTTAGGCGATAAGGAATCATTCTATAAACAATCTTCCCGTATTAAGTGGCTCAGAGAGGGGGATAGGAACACCAAATTCTTTCACAATTCTATATTGTCAAACAGGAAAAGAAACAACATTCACTCATTAATAGTGGGAAATGACCATAGGATTGTTGATTTTGAAGAGATTTAAATATTTCCTAGGTTTTTTCATAGCACTCTTGGGAACAAGAAAGATCTACTCCCTTCTAAAGAGTATGTGGCAGCTCTTTTTCCTTATCCGATTCCTAAAAATATTAAAAACATTCTCATTGTTGAAGTCTCAGCGCAAGAGATTAGGCATGTTTTTAACTCCTCCAGCCTGAATAAGGCCCCTGGGCTGGATGGGTTTAATGTAACATCCCGTTCCCATACCAGTAATTGAGAAATAGCAATGAGAGATTAGAAAAATGCATTTCATGCTCATACATAATGTTAGCATACACATATTTGAATATTGATTTTTGCACACTAAAATGATTATACATGCATTCATTGACATTTTCTGGGTATAACTGATCTATAAATATGAATACATCTGGAATTGTGAATTGTATGTGTTAAGAATTGATTTGGAGAGTGTAATTATTGACTCATAATTTTTGGTGAAAATTTGAGAAAATTATGTAATTTTAAGGGTATATTGGACTAGAAAAAATGTCAAGTGGCAGAACAATTGATGAATAGTGGTAGAAATAAATGTCAAATGGTAGTAGAAATTTTTGTATGAATGACATTAAGATTTATGGCAACTATCACTGAAAATTGGGTTGAAAATTGGAGGCAAATGGACTAACTTATTAAAAGATCAATAAGAGACCTTGTGAGAGTGACATATGGCAAGTGACAAGTGTCACTTGCCACACCACTTGTTAAGTCACGTTTTTATTAAGTGAAAGACCATATTTTGGTCTTTCACTTGCCAAAAACGACACACACACTCCATTTTGCTCAACTTCTTCATTTCTTCATCTTCTCCATTCCTCTCCTTCACCCACGACATTCACTCTCACCCTCATCATGTTGACTTTTGTTCAACTCTTTCACCTTGCTTATTCAAGATTCATTGCCTCCCTCTTCTTGTTGCTAAAAGACCCAACCTATTCCATCTAAAAAAGGTGAAGATTGTATATGTGGAGGAGCTAGGGTTTCTTGGTGATTTGAAGGAGCTTTGGAGCTAAACATGTAAGTTAAACTTTGTTTTTCATGGGTTGTCTTAATAGAAGCATATTTAATGGTTGTTAAAGGTTAAATAACATATAATGGTGTTTTATCTATGATGAACGTGGGTGATGAAATGCTTAGGTAAATTTCTTGTTTTGTATATATATGATGATTTATGATTTATGATTTGTTATAAAGATGTTCTGAGGGTGAATGATGATCTTCAAAGGGTTAGGATTAGTGCAGAAAATTAATAATGAAAGGGGTGAATGTTTATGTTTTGTTTTTGGGTTAAGGATTAATTATGGATCATGATTTGTCTTGTGAATGTTTTGGAGTTGAAATGGGCTTGATAATGAAGAAGAAATGAGGTAGAAAGGATGTGTTAGGTGTAATGTAGGGGCTTACAAAAATCTGGAAAAAAATTGGAAGAGAGAGAGAGAGAATTGGAAAATGCTAGCTGTAACAATTTCACTGATCATGCTTCTGTGGTTTAGCCATAACTTGTTCTGTAGTTATTCAAATGAGATGATTTTTGATTTGGATTAAATTACAGATATATGGCTACATTTTTTATGAAGACATCAAATTCAAATGTTGTCATTAAGAGTTTCTAATTTTGACTTGAAGTTGAGTATTGGGTGTAGGAAAAAGTGCAAAAAAAACTGGATACATAATGGGTTCTTGTTCTGTTTTCTTGATGAAATAATGTGAATCTAATTGGGTGTTTTTGTGATGATGTTAAATGAGTCTAAAGCTAAAGAAAGGGATTAATGTGGTGTCTTGAAATGTGAAGGATCAAAGAGATAGTAAGAAGTGAAATGAAAGTGGAAATGAAGTTGAACATGTGCAGAAAATTGATGATGAATGCATATATATGTGTGTGTTCTGTTATTAATGTTTATGATCAATCATAGGCTATAATTTGGTTATGGATGATATTGAGTTGAAATGGAGTTAGAATAATGGATAAATGATGAGTATTGAACTAGAAATGATTGACTAAG
>JAOTBA010000004.1:27847625-27869967 GCA_025629845.1 Erythroxylum squamatum | reverse complement strand
CTCTCAAAAGACTAACTTGAGCGTCGGAGGGGCCTGCCGGCAATCAACCCCCGGCGTGCCTTATTTGTTTTGCAGGTTCTTCTAGTTATTATCAACCAATCTCATGGATCCAAGCAACGGCGTCCAGCCCTAGCAGAATCCGACTGAACCATTTCCTAATCTAGAATTCCTGGTTTGAGTTTACAAGATTGATTCTTTGATATAAACAGAGCTGATTACACTTGATCTTGTTCCATTACCTATTACAATGGCTGGTTAAGACAACCATTAACATTGATTAACTGGTTTAGAAAGTAATGGTAGGGCAGTGCAGTGCAGTTCTGTCCTGTCGCCGTCAGTTTGGGACCAATAAAAAGCAGAGGGAGCGTGAGGCCACATCATGAGTCATGATCCTGTTTTTTGTCCCACAGATTGTTGTAATATGCCAAGATTTTGAACTTGAGCTTTCACCAATTTTATATTTTATGTAGGACAAGCATGAAACAGGGAAGAACAACCTAATTGAATCAAAAAATGCAAGAACATCTGTAACATTATTCTCTTGTTCTGGTAAGAAACAAGACGGGACAAAGAGAAAAGAAAACAGAACAGAACAGAACAAAGAAGACAAAAACAGAGCAGGGAAAATAACATTGAACTTTTGTTGTTATTTGGATACTTGAGAAGGAGAAGAAGAAGACCAAATAGCAAATCATATGAAAGGGAACAAAATTAGAGTGTTTTTTTTTTAAATCCAACCAACCAATAACATTAGGAATGTGTGCTCTTACACAGCAAAATTAACAACATCAAAACAAAGAAACGTCTTAATGGGACAAGCCAAATTCTTAGTACAACCTTAACACACTCCTTGCAATGGAATGTGCATGATTGGACTTACTCTTTCCCCATATTGTTCTTCGACTGTTCCTCAGTGGTGTCAAGTAGAACCTTAACAGTCCATTGTCGAGGTTGTTTGGTGAATACCTTGCACTCCTGTTCCTCTCCAACACAAACTCTTCCCTTTTCTTTCTTCCAAATGCATGCCCATTTGTTTCCACATTGCTCTTCCTTCCACTACCAAATGTTGCTGGTGCAGCTCCAAAATGTTGGGAATTTCTCCAACTTACACTGCTGTTGCTTCTCAAAACCTTTGGGTTAAAACCCCCTCTCATGGCTTCTCCATTATGCTCACTTCTCAGCTCTTGCCACGACTCTGAAAATGATCTCTCGACGCCACCACGACTATACCGATCTTCATCTTCATCTTTGGCAACACTTCGTCGATGAATCAACCCCCAGATGTTGAATGCTTTACTCCATCTCCTCGACTTCTTGGTCTCCTTCCTATCACCATTGGCAACTACAGGTGCAGAGTCTCTAAACCCCATGTCGAAACTCTCCGAGCAATCGTCCCTCAGAGGCAGAGAGTTTGAGTTCGAATCCCTCGAATCCTTATCAGGAACAACCAACTTCTGTCCATGGAAGTAATCAACAGTTGCAGGAGAAACTTTAGCATTTGAAACAGACTTCAATTCATCAATTTCTGCCACCACAGCAGCTGCAGTCTTCCTGATTGAATTCGACCTATCAAGACTCTTTCTTCTCCTGGATGATGAATCTAAATAGTACTCCCTAGTCTGAGCAGATCCTCCAGGAACAGTCTCATCCTCATTGATCTTATTCATTAGTGTTGCCATTGAAGATGGGAGTGGTTCTTCAACTGGGATTTGAGTATCAGACCTCGTAACTACATTAACAGGAGCATCTTCCACAACAGAAAGCATAGTAGGCATTCTAGGAAATGCTCTTCCAATCAAATAACCATCCCAAGAAGCTCTAGGCTCATCAAACGAGTACCTTGGATCGTCAAACGAAATCCTCCCAGCATCAAGCGAGAATCTCGGATCGGTGTCGCAAGATCTCCTACCAAACCCATAATCAGCAATCTCCGACTGAGTCTCTCTAAACTGCCGACCAATCGGCTTCTCCACCGGCAATGTCGCCGACCCCGGTCCACCATTCCTCCTCTTCTTTAGCTTTTGTTTTTGCCTCCATTGTTGCAACTTCTTGCTAAAAACAGAAGCAGCAGACCAGAAACTCCCGGCAATCTCCTTAAAATCTCTTCTCTTTGTTTGAGAATCAAGATCTATATGGTCCTTCATGGGCTTGAGCTCTTCTTCTCTCACTTGCTCTGGCTCTATCACAATGTGTCCTTCTTCCTCCTCCTCTTCTTCTTCTTCCTCTATAATCTCTTGAATTGGGTTTGCATTAGCATTTGAGTTTCTCGCGGTATCGTCTAAAACCCTCACAGCATCAACATTCTCAACACCATTTTCGTCACTTTCAGTCTCGCTTTCGATTTCTTTGTCAAAAACCGGACCACGAACACTAGAAGTAGATTTTCTGGGCTCAACTTCAACCTCGGGACCACCACCAACCTTACAAGATTGCTCCTTTTTGGATGGGTTTCGCTCGTCGTCCTGATTAAAGAGAGACCAAAGAGTGTTACGAACCCTGACGTCACAAGACCTTCTCTGCGGCTCAAAAACCCCAGAAAAGCACTCGTTTTTAGATGCAGAAAACGACTTGGTGCGACGTAGCACCGGGAAAAAACCACCAGAGGAGGAGTTTTTAAAGTTGGCTTTAATGTCGGCAGTGGTGGGCACGAGCGGAGGTTTCCGGGAGGAGGAAGCAGCGTTGACAGACGAGTGGTCGAGGACGGCGAGGCGCTCGCAGAGGCATGCGGGGCAGAAGCCGGTGAAGCTCTCGTCGGGGTGGCGTTCGCACGAGGTCGAGGGTCGGTGGGGCTGCGGTGGTTGCGGTGGCTGAAGCTGTTGTGGTCCGGTGGCGGGATTCATAACCGGCGGTGAAATGTAATGAGCTCTCTGCTCATATTACTCTGTTTTTCTTAGTAATTTGCAGAGACAGAGGAAGAGAGAGAGTGTGTCTCTCTGTCTGTGCGTGTGTGTGATTGTTAGAGTGAACGATAGAGTCCGTTTAGAGAGAGCTTGTGTGTGGAACGAACTGTTTGGTTCCAACGGACAGCGAGAAAGTGCGAGAAAGTGAAGGAGAAAAAATGATGGAACCAACGGGAAAATTAAAGGAAAAGAAAAGAAAAAGGAAAAGGAAATCTTTTGCTTTTTCTTTTTTCTTTTATTGGGACACTCGCCTGTGAAATCACATTATTGTCCCTCTTGGTCTGTTGTTTCTGTTTATTAATTGTATTTATGATATAAGATTTTTTGATAAATTATTTTTTAATTTTTTAGTCAATTTTATAATATTAACATAATTTATAAATTATATAACTTAAATATTTAAATTTTTAATCTATTATAAATATGATCTTCTAAGAATATTACTAATTATAATCAAACATTAATTTATCACAAATTTATTGATAAATGAATATTTTTTTTAAAATTTGGTAATAATAAATTTTATTATAATATAATTAAATCTTAATATGATTGTCGTCAAAACACTTATATTATCTATATACTTTAAAGTTTAAACACTGCAATAAGTGAAAATCTCGGTGTCCATTAATAGACAATCTTACTCAAAATTAATTGAGAGGCTGTTTCTGACGGACCTAAGTTAAAAACTAATGAACAAAATACATATTTAAAATGCTCAAATTAACCAATATTTTCAACAATAGTTACAAAATGTTTGAAATTTCTTAACAAAAAGAATATATTTTCTAATCTCATCTATTAACGCAACTAAACTTAACACTGCAGCCAATTAAAACACTATTTATTAAAATAAATAAGGTCATTTTTAATTTAATTTGTTATTATTATTATTATTTCTTATGGGTCATTCAGAAATAATGTAGCTACTAGTTAGGGATAAGATTGTGTACACTGAACCTCCTCAAATCCCATGTTTAATAAACAAGGTCCAACTTATGTAATTTGTCATTATATCATAAATTATGGTTAATTTTGTCTGCCCTTTTTATATTTTTTTCTTTTATGGCTTTATATTTTCAAAGATTCTTGTCCCAAAGAAAAGCAAAAGTAAATCATGTCATCACTAGAGGGGATTGGTGTGTGTAATATTTTTTATTTTTTATCTTTTAACTTTTATCTTTTATCTTTTTTCTGTTTTTCCCTTTTTTCTGTTTTTTAGTCTCTTTTTGTTTTTTCAAGGTCTCCTTTTGCATGCTTCTAAGTTTTGTTTTGTAGGGGAGATTTCCCTCGATTGGAATTATCTTCTTCTTCTTCTTTTGCCAATCAATGTCTCTCAAGTGGGTAAACATAACAGTGAACACTCCCTGTCATTGTCACAAGTTGATGGTGACCTCAACTTGGCTACTTTGCAAACAAAAAGCTTCTTGCTTTTTACATGTTTTTTTTCCCCTTTTTTACTCCATTTGTGTCTAACCAAGTAAAAGTCTTTTATGGTTTTACTTTTACCGGAGTGAAAATTAAGACATGGGTTGTAAAAAAGAAAAAAAAACCTTCTTGTATTTTTTATTGAATGAGCTCTTATATTTCAAGTTTACTAAAAAAATTATAGTAATAAAAATATTTTACTCTAAAATTTTATTAAATTATTTATAATACGATTCAATGCAACAATCCATTAAAAATTTTGTTGATACGCCAAATATGAAAAGATCTAAAAATAAGCAATCTTAACTTTAATTAATATAGAGGTTGTTTCTAAAAATATCATATATTTAATGAAACACGGTTTGGATGACAGCAATAGTGGTTGAAAGCTATTGGCTCATGAATTACAAAAATTAAAGTAAAATTTGATGCTTGGTGATTGCATTTTAACAATGATTAAAAAAACTTTTAATTGGTAAAATATTTCACTGTTTTTAATTGCTTTCAAATAAAATAAATAATTTCAACATCAAATGAATTAAAATGAATGTAAAAATAAAATTATATCGTCTCAAAACGAAACTTCAATTCTCATTAATAAAATCATTTATTTGAATGAGTCTCGTGATATTTTAAATTGTTTACTTGATATATTGCAATCTATAAATTATTATATATTTTTAAAATTTATTTAACAATTTGATATAGTAAATTATTTATTTAATACATCTAAAAAATTATAAGCACAAATTTTTTCTTATAGAAGATGTCAAAACATCATTTAAAGATTGTGCTAATCACACAATTTGGCCTAAAAAAAGTTAACTAGTTTAAGGATTTTATTATTAAACATACCGAATCGATTTGATTTTTAAAACATCGGGTATAAGGCGACTTCAATTTTAGAGTAGAGTAATCATCTATAGACGGTGCTAAAAAATTCTTTTAAATTATTTAATTAAAATATTAAAATTCAATGTATGACATTTTATTTATCAAAATATTGATATTTAAGACCATACTTTCGAAATATGCAATGCTTCAAGACAATTTTAGTATTAAAAAATGATTATAATCATATGATCAAATATTTCATAGAAAGATAAAAATTGTATTTTAAAATTTTAATCAATTTTATAATATTAGTTAAAATAAAATAAAAAATAAATGCTAATTTAACTTTTTTTTATAGATATCTGTATTTATCATGTAAATTGAAAATGTGGATGTTGGATAAAATGTGAAATTTTAATAAATAAAATATTCTTCAAAATTAAAATTTTAAGATTATAAAATTGTTAATGCTCAACATCAATTAAATGGAAAGCTTTGGTACCTGTTTGATTGAGCTTTTGGAGGGTGAATAAGCACTTTTTTTCACCGAAGAACTTTTTTAAGAAAAATGAGTGTTTGGTTATAAAATAAAAAATCACTTTTTTTAGTAGATATAGCTTTTTTGACAGTTAAAATACAGTCTTTTAAGAAGCTCAAATTTGGAGCTTAACCAAATTATCTCTAAACTATAACAAACACAACGTAATCCGTGCACAAAGCTCCTCGTTTGTAAAGGTTAGAGGAGGGTCATCAATGTACGCAACATTTCTAATTTTTTTTTACGCAAAGAGATTGACTTTGAGACTTGAATTTGCTCAAATTATCTCTTAACAATATTTACAAGATCTTGAAATTTTTGACATTTAATTTATATTTTTATATTCTTAATTATCTTTAAAAAATTTGTAAACTCATTATTTAGAACTAACAAGAGATCCAATCTAAATCCATTGATAATTCTAAATAGAGACAAAAAATAATGATTAAAAAAATTAAATATAAAAATTAGTTAGTTTTTATAAAATAATCGATTTTTATAAAATAAAATAAATCAGCTCATTTTTATTTAACTTTTTAAAATTAAAAATTAATTTATTAAATGGATAAGTATAATTTTCTTTTCAATTATATTTTATAATTTTTAATCTTATTTATATATTAGTTTTATAATACTTTAATACTAATTTAATTTTAAGTTTTTTTATTTTTAACCGTTGAATTTTTTATTTAAGTTTTCAAGCATTGGCTAGACGTACGAGGATGAGTTAAGAATAGACTGAAGAGCAGTAAAGAAGAAGCTGCGAGTGTGATGATGAGGTCCGCCGGTGAGTCACGAGATAAAACCCGGCGTCTTTAGTTTAGTGGCTGTGTTCGGTACAGATACTTACTCACAGCCCACAACTTGCCGTTGACTCATAACTCCACGTGTACAAAGCGGGTCCCATCTCACCGTCACCCTTGACCCTCCACCACCACCAGTAGCCACCACAGCTCTGCTCTTTCAGTTGGGTATCACGAGGTCCCATAAATGATCATGTCTTCTCCTGCACTCTTTGAAGACTATGATGAACTCATAAGCATATGAACTCGCACGTGTGAACACTTGTGTGTGTGTGTTGAAGACAGAAAAAGAGAGTATATTTGCCTGGGAATAGGATGGGGTCGTAAAGTGCTCCTCTGTCCTCTACGTAGTTGTATTAAAACATTAGTGGAATAAAACTACAAAAAAATGAAATTATTTTAAAATTGTAAATATTGCAATTTAGGTTTAATTAGTAGAAATTCTGCTGAGGCGCAAGATCTAAAAAGGTTTCGGCTATATTTTGCCACCAACTGATTGCATTAGTTGTTAGCTGATAACTGATTATATTAGTTGATTTGACCAACGGATTGCATTAGCTGTTTGTTAGAGATGTTTGGTAAAATTAGCAGTTTATTATTAGCTGTTTATGTGTAAAATGACTAATGAGAATATAACTTTACATAAATTATAAGGGTATAAATATTATATATCTTAATATTTAGTTGAATATTCTTATAAGAATTTAGATTTTAGAGAAGTTATGTTCGCCTGTACTGTTTCATCATTTATGAAAAATTTATATAGCTCTTTTTATTTTCACTTTCATTTAAGGGCAACATTTTATTTCTAACTATAACTGCATAAAGGGTTAAATTGACTTTTAATACCTAAAATTTTGGTTGATTGATGAAAACACTCCTACATAGGAGCCTTTTTATCAATGGTTGTTTATGTTAAATCAGCTATTGGAAGAGCTACTCTCCAGACAGCTTTTATAGCTGTCTGAAAAGTTAAATAGTTGGTGACAATAACTGATTGGTTGTCTACCAAACGAGGCTTTAATAATACACAGCTTTACCCCTAACTGTAATAATATTATGGTTTCAATAACAAACCTAACTGCATTATTCTGAACTATAACTAAATAAGTAAGTATTAATTTTGGAAACAATATCTCTACTAATTAGTAGTAAGGTTGCGTACTATTAAACTCCCACAAACTCAACGTATAGATTTCTACAGGACTATTGTCTATTTTTTTGCATACTTTCTCTTAGATCACTCACTTTTTATACAGCTTGGTGATGATCAATAGCTGATTTGAGAGGAGATTCATATATTTAATATGATTTTACAAGGTTTAAGGAATGAATTACGTGAAGATTTTGTGCTCTGTAATATATGGTAGTCTATATGTTGCAGGGCTTGTATTTCTAGGGTTCAGATAAGTCTCCATGTCCTAGTGGATATGCAAAAGTAGCATAAGTGGGAAGACAAAGATTTCAGACATATATATATATTATCTTCTCTTCAAAGTGCTCTGTCTCTCCCATTCCAATGTTCTCTTTATATATTTAATATATATCAATATTTTAAAAATTAAATCCAAATTTTTCTCGATAAAATAAAAAAATAAGGTTTAAAGGACTCAATCAGTTTGAAATTTAATTTAAAAAATTATTAAATAAAAGTTAATTAATTTACTTTAATATATATGAGCTTGTTAATTTACGAATGCCGACCGATTAATTAATTAATAAACTGATCAATTTTTAACAACAAAATTTATTAAAGTAACTCGAACTAGAAAATTGAAAACTGAATTGAAAAGTTGATTAATTATGTAAAATTCATAACGCTCTAATACAACTCTTAAATTCAAATAAAATTAATTAAATTTAAATTAAGCTAATAACTTATTATAAATTTTAAAGGGTTAATTACCAAAAAAATTTAAACTTTTGTCAGTTTTTTAATTATAGTATAAACTTTAAAAAATAGCAATAAAATGTCTAAAATTTTTCAATTTTAGCCCAAATTTTTAAAAGCGACAATAAAATACTCAAACTTTCAATTTACAATTAGAACCCGACGTTATCTGTTGCTCTCCCAATGCCCTTAGCTCTTAGCCCTTAGCCCTTTGTTTTTTTTGTTCTTTTAACGACCCAAACTACTATCCACATAGCGTACTGCACCAGTAAACTCTTTGTTTTTAATTTGTTCTCCTTATGCCCTTACTATGAGGACATCGGATCTGCATAATCTAAAAATCGAAGGATGAGGGTGTCGTGAGAACAAACTGAAAATGAAGAGAAAAACTAAAATCAAAGCTTAAGGTCGTTGGGGCTGCGTAATTTAATTTAAGTCGTTTTTAAACAACGACATCGTTTTAATTATGTGATTAAATAATGTCGTTTCATTAATTTTCATTTGTTATGTTAATTTTAGCTCAAGTGTATTAATAATTAATTCTAAAATACATAACAATTTACGTCAACAAACTTAACGGAAACACTAACGTCAAGCTATAATCAAAAAAAAGAAAGTTTAAATATTATATTGTTATTTTTTAAAATTCGAGCTGGAATTGAAAAAAATTGAAAGTTCGAACATTTTATTACTATTTTTTAAAATTCGAGTTATAATTGACAATTTAACGAAAGTTTGAATTTTTTAATAATTAACCCTTTTTTAAATTGTTTATTTAAGTCGAGGTTAATTGAATCGAGTATAATTAAAAAGTTTTAATTGTGATGTGAGTGACATTTGTTTAGTCCAAATATAATATTCATATCATAAGTGTTGATAATGTTTTAATCAAAATGTAAGAGAATGAACTTTTTTTAAATTTAAAAACTCTATTTCTTTACCTTCTCTAAAATATTACATTTTAATATTTTATCATTCTAATTTTCATTAAATTGATAGTTGGAGTCTAAACATCCGAATATCAAACGATAACCTTAATATCAGATCTTTGAGCTCAGACCTGGACTCGAAAAATTTCAGATTCCGAGATCCGTTCATATCAGTATTCATTACTAAATCAGAATGATGCTTTGGCTCGTGGACATGGGAATGCAAATCTAAGCTGATAAGTGGTCTCACAGCCGAAAGGGAGGCTTTTTTTCGTGTCAGGCTATGTCTTCCTGGTGATGACAGGGAAAGGAGCAGATTAGTAGTATTGAAGCGTGCAAAAAAAGAGGTGAAGATCATGACACTTTTGGATCTATGGAGGCAATATTTTATGTTTTGTTTGCTGTTCTTTTGTGGGCAACTGAAGATTCGATAGTCAGAGTTGTAGTTTTTGTCTCTCTGAAGCTTTTGTGCAGCGAGAATGAGCTTTCCTTTCCATTCCCTTTAAATTTCTTGTCATTTTCTCATTGAAAAGAACCCTAATAAGCATTGTTTTTTTTTTGGTGAGAAAAAGAACCCTAATAAGCATTGTTAATAAGGAACACAAATATGTTATTTATAAAAATGGTACGGTTTGGAGCAATTGATAAAGTTATTTCTTTGTAATCGAAAGATCACGAATTTAAGCCACAAAAATAATCCTTTTATAAAATATAAAAAGAAGGTTGGATAACCTTCCTCGAAACCCTTGCAACATCAAAACCTAAGTAAATCAACATAAATCCTACCCCATTTTGATAGTCTTATCTAAAAATATGTTTGAATAATGCAAAGTTAGTATCAATTAAATCTACGTAAACTTTTTGACCAAGTTAAAACAACTTTTACACGAAGAAAATTTGGTTAAACATGTTCTATTCGATATAAGTAAGTAATTACATTGTAGAATTCAAAGAATGTGAATATGATCATAAAGGAAGAAGAACATATAGTGGTGAGGTTAACATCAACAAATAAGTGGGAAGACAAACATGCGTATCCATAAGATTCCACAAATTTTGCATGAAATAATGATGTCTTATTATAATGAAAAACCATTATAGTCCATAATTACACAAAACTAATAAAGTTGTTCTCACCAGTTCCTCTTGAAGAACATTATCGAAAAGGAAAACTCAACTGTGAGTAGAAAGCGAAAAAGGGTAAGAACTCATCATTACAAAAGAAAATATGAATGCAAAAGGACAAAACCTAATCGATAAGAGACCTTTACCCCACACACACTGGTCATATTGTTGCTCAGGATTCAAAAACAATGCATCAAAATGATACTCCACTTTAAACAAAGCCACCATTTTGGACCCAGCATGCCTGTGCACAAGAACTTTGTTCACATTCTTGCCCCATTGGCTTGTGGTTTCTGATACTGCAGTACTGTTTCTGTGGTAGGAAGTTCATACTTATTTACCGGCAGCAGATTTCATGTATCTAAGACGATATTAGTAACACTTTCAACCTCAACAAATTTAAGTTTAACCATATATCATGTCACCATTAGACATATTTCTTTTTTTTTTGGGATTCGAGGAAACTTGTAGACGGGCCAAGCGGACACACCTCTCCGAAGGTCTAATTGGCGCACCACCCCATAGGCGGGCCGAGCTGGCGCGCCTCATCATCGAGGGTCCAACTAGTTCTCCACTTATAGGTAAAACTCCGGCTGTCACAGGCTCTTATAAGAGGGGCTGGCATGAAATTGAACCTGAGACCTAACCAAAGCCAAGCCTCGCTCTCAACCATCAAGAATGCATTGACATAGTTTTAAATTTTGTTATAATATTAATTATTTTGATGCCAATTATTGTAAAAGAGAATAAGTAATATAAGAAAATAAGGAAATAAAAATATAAAATTTTACGTAATTCTATCAATTTAAGAGATAATTCTTTAATTGCTGTGATATTTTATACTATTTTTATACTTTATTTAATATGTGATAAATATTATTTTAATAATACTAAAGTGTAAAGTAGTATGAATAACAACATCATCCGATATAAATCCTGGTGATACGCATGTTATGGTTTAAAATGTCCCACATCGGTAATAAAAGGAATTAATGTGGAGTTTATAGGCTTATGAGCTCTCTCACCCTTCAAACTAGTTACATTAGTTCATTTTATTACCAATGTAGAATATTTTAAACCGTAACAACGCAAGATTTGGAGAGTCAAGTATTACACAACCTTACTTTAAGAGAAGCCGTATCAAAGATAAAAATGAAAGTTTATTTAGATTTTGTATGGATTTACCCTTTTACTTATCTGACAGCAAGTTGCATCGGTTGATGTAACTGAGCATGTTCCCTACTGCTGATTCAATTTATCAGAATGAAATGGATGGCTCACTGCCATTAATTTCTTGTACCCAAACATCAGTTCAGATCATTCTTATACAATCCTTTGAATCTTTTGAGGTTTCATTCATGGAGTCCTCAGAAACTAATAATACTTCACAAGTTTGCTCCTACAAGTAGAGTCTTCTAAGATGGCCATGATTAGTCTATAGTGCCCTGAAGCCGTTAGGCCTCACATGGAATATATAGATTGAATCGTGCAGATCCTTAAAAATTGTTACCTTCTGCAATTATTCATCAAGAGGTGATGAATCCCAAGAAAGTTGAGAGTGAAGGAATCCCAAGAAAAGGGAATGTAGAGTTTGGCATGTTACTAAAGCAAGACAAAAGAATATTTCCATACAAGAGGAGAAACATTATTTCCAAGCACTCAATTACCTTCATATATATCCATACAAGAGTAAGAAACATTATTGTCAAGCACTCATATACATCAATACCTAAGAGAAGAAACATTATTTCCAAGCAGTACTCAAATACCTTCATAGGGATTTCTAATACTTGTAATATATTACTCTACTCGAATTACTTGAATTTAATATAATTTAGAAATTAAATATAGTTTAATTTGGATGATTAAATCTAAAAGTCTTTGCAAAACGATTAAATACAAAATAATAGTTTAATTTTTTAATTCACATAGTAATTCAAATGGAAAATATAAAAATTACCATTAAAGAAGCCCAAGAGATTTACTATATCCATATGAATTATTTCTCCTATTTTTATGAATATCATTGATTCATTATTGTTGTTGTTGTTGTTATTATTATTATTATTAAAATTTGAGAATTCGACCCTTAAGCTTTTAATTGGACTTATACTAAGTTGGATAAGTTTAATTAAAATATGATACAAATTAAAGAGTTTAAACTCCTTAAGTTTAAAAAACCTAAATGTGTATTACCTTTCAAAAGAATGTTATATAAGGATTTTAATAAAATAACCTACATATTTACATTAATTTCAAAGTCTAACAACATAAACATATATTGGGCTTTACTATTATTGTTGATTTTTAAATTTGAATCCAATTAATGAGTCCATATCTTATAAAAATTTTAATAATTATATAAAATATAATTGTAACATATTAACATTAATTTAAGTCTTAACATATGAAATCATATTAAATTTAAATAAAAATACTTAATTATTTGTCAAATAAAAGTAAAAATATAAATATTTCATTAGTTAGAGATAAGACTGCGTACTACTAGACCTCTCCAGACTCGTGTATCAGCGAAATTTATACTGAATGTTGTTGTTGGTGTTGTTAACTAAATTAGAGTTTTTTAATATTATCATCACTCAAAAATAAGTATTATTTTTATTTTAATTAGTAGTTGAAAATATAAAGACTTAGATAACTTTATGCCTTTTATTTTCTTTTTCATGAATAAGAAATTATCATGTGATAATTATAAATTGACCTAAATTTAGAATATTTATAAATATAAGTTTCATATGAGTTTTTTTTAAATTAATAATTCAAACTTGATTCATAAACTTTTTGAACTAAATTTACACTCAAAATCAATTTATAAATTAATTCTTAAAAATATAATTTAAACTATCAAACTATATGAGCTCGCCAATTTCTACAAACATACTCCTAATGATCTAAAACCCTTTCATCTTTAGTTTTCGGCCCAATTTTCCATGTCATAGTGGCCATTTTTGACATTTGGGTCCGGAGCCCCGAGTCCATTTATTAGAAGAGATCACTTCAGGCCCGTTCTACATGAAACGTGATGCCTGACAACAATAATTATTTTTTTAGACTTTGGTCAAAAAGTAAAGATAAAACACACTGCATGTGAACAATACACGTAGACCAATCAAATACTGCTTACATAATAATTTAACTCAATTATTGAATTAATTAAATTAGACTGCTAAGTTATTTAAATTGTATATATTTTGGGCATAATTATTGTTAAGGTGTTGAAATTATTATCCGAAATTGATGGAATTACTTTATAATTGTTTACAAATGGTTTTCAACACCTTGAGGACGAAATAGGATCAAAAAGATGCAAAAGAAGGAAGGAGATCCGAAATCCCCAATTTGACAAAAATTCAGTGATTAAGCGTGGGCACGCCTAAGGATGGAATCTGGAATCTGCAGATAAAATTCCAGAAGTTGATTTCAAACAAAACACAATCTTTAAAGATTCTCTTTCCATCTTTCCAAGAAGTTACCTATCGAAAATAGAAGAGCACCTTATCTGGGCAAAATCAAGAGAAGATAATGAAGAGATTAGCATCAAGAAGGGGACTTGGATGATTGCTGCATATATATATTCATACATATTAGGTTTTGGTAGGTTTTGGGATTTTGGGCTGCTGCACTTTTCTTGTTTTGTTCTTTACGTTTTCTGCAGATTTTCAATTAGGAATTTCGTATCTTTCATAAAAGACCAGGGATGGAGACATGTTGCTTTGTTATTTCCTTTATTTTCAATTCAATTATGAGTAGCTAATTTTTCTTATCTTGGTTGAGGGAATCCATGTTACATGTTATTATGGTGAGATATTTCATATATTTTTCATGTTGTTAATGAATATTGGATATCTTCAGATCTATCTTTTCAATTGAATTCGTTGGTTTCTAGGTGCGCAACTAGAGATTAATTGGTTCAATCGCTAAATTAACGGAATATGACGTTCAATTTTGGTAATCAGAAGTAGCAATTAGGATTAACTTCTCTACATTAGAGTTGAAAATTCTAAGAAGATATTCGCTGGATTGATTGCATGTCGTACATGTATGTCACTTGCTCATTAGTTCTTGATTCTTAAAGCTATTATTCAATTACACCTATGATCGTATCTAGGTTATTGTTTAATAAGATTGCTAGGATACATGTTTCTAGCCATTACACTTAAGAGAAATTTCCCTCAATGAATGTTTATTAATAATTATAATTTTATGTCGAAGATCCATAATAGCATGGTAACATCGGTGACCCAAAACTAAGGTATTTTTTCTATTGAATTTTCAGATTTAATTATTGTTTTGATTTGTGATTTTTCCTTTTGATTTTTATTATTGTCGTGAATTAACAACCCCCTTTTTAATTTCATTATTTGTGCTGTTTGAATTCGCAACTCATTACCGTAAGATTCCTCGTGGGAACGATATCTGCTTACCGCTACTACATTAATTTGTTTTAACAGAAGTGATTTCTTTTTATATTTGATTGCAGGCGACATCATCACCACCCATGTTTATGGTATTTAACGAGAGTCCACCCCAGAGGTTGAGAGAACAGACTCGACGCTAGGGTTAGAATTATGGGACTGCGTCTTACTTTACAGATTTAAGGGTTTTTTTTTGCAAATTAGTCCTCTAATTTTTTAAATTCACCAATCAAACTAGTGTTTTGCATACTAATTGGTACTATTAGCCAAAAAGACTGTATCAGCCGATTCTTAAAATCAACACATTATTATGATTTTTATCCTGTTTTTCAGTCGATCCTAACAAGGAAGATACAAAAATTAGAACCATGCCTAGAATATATGGACTGAAGTAGTCAACTGCAGTCCCACGTATATGAAATCTATAAATATATTGAATACAGCTTCATCTCATTCACAAATTTTCCTCTTTAATAATTTAATTAAAAGTATAAATTTACCCTTAAAATTTTTAATACGTTTCTAAGGTTTTGATGTTTGTAAATTAATCCTTTTAACATTTTGATGTACAATAAAGATAGTAATGGCTTATTCATATAATAATAAAAATTTTAATTAATGTATTAAATTTTATATAAATAAAAGTTTTTTTATAAATAAATGTTTTAAAATAAGTTAACTTAAAATTATTAAATTGTCAGATAATTATTTAAGATTTATAAAAATCTGGAAAGTTAATTCATAGATTTTGCCCTCAATAATGTTAACTTTAGGAGTTGATGATCTTATAAATAGTAAAAATTCCTTTAGTTAAATGATTTCTTTTTCATTTTTCCTAACATATTCTCATCTTTAATTAATTTAAACCTTTATGGATTGATGATCTTGTATCCTTATAATTCGATGTCAAGTCAACAAAAGCATGCATTTGACTGTCATATAAGTAAATCTACGTACTATATTTAATTACAATAAGTGACTGTGAAGTTTTGAGAACTTATATGGTGATATACACAATAGTGTATGTGGTCATGTAAGTATAATTAAGTGATATACATAGTCACATACATTTTTATGTAAGTGATCATGTAAGCATGCACAAAAAACTTCACAGCTACTTATATGATTATATACACATTTATGTATAAGACCGTGTAAACACATACACACTTGGGTGTTGTGTGCCCGTTTATGCGACCATGTAAGTCATTGATAAACTTTAAATATATGATTATGATCTATGATCACTTATTCTCTCCCATGTTTATGAATTATCAATTATGATTATAAATGACATTTATATTTATATATTGATTGTGTCATATAGATGAGCATATTCCTTCACTAGAGACTTGTAATTTGATGCGGGAGACATAAGCGAAAACTTCTAATCTCAGTCCAAGTGAAGATAAAATTTCAGGTCAATTGAAAAATAAATTTTACAATCACATCAATAAGACTAGATCAATGGACATAATATAGAAGGTCGAATATAAGTACTGTTACAAGATGTTGGTCGGGAGTTGAAAGGTGAAACATCTCATTTAAAGAGACATTTGGATTCGTGTAATAGAAAGAAGACCGTATTAGGAGGTCAATAACTATTTATCCTTAATCGTATTAGGAGGTCAATCACTCATTGCAATCGACCTTCAAGGTTCCAACTCAAAATATTTTGAAGAAGAACATTATGAAGATATACAAGGATAAGAAAAAAGAAAACTTAAGAACATTGTTGAGTATTGAAGAACGGATTGCCATACAGCAAACATATGGACAACCGATAACCAAAAAAGGATTATATAGTAGTAACGAGATATTATGTTGATAATAACTAGACTCTATGCAATACAGTTTTGAGGTAATTTATATTCTTTAATATTATTATCATTTACATTTTGATTATATTATGATTTATGTTGATCATATTTTCATATGGTAGGTTCATTTATGTGCCGAAATCATATAAAATGAAAGGTAAATTGTTGGATCCCGAAATTTTTCTTTAAGTTAAGCATAATTCAAAATAATTCTTGAAGTTTATTGGATTAATTATTTTTGGAGTAAATTGTTATGTCAAAGTTAGTAGGATTTATTGAATGGGTAAGTGGAATTAAAGTGTTAATGTAATAAGGATGTTCAAGGACATTTTTGGGAGATTACTACGCATAAAAGAATATAAGCTTATAAGGAAGGGTAAAATGGACTTTTTGAGCTCATTAAGGGTAGAAATGGTAGAAGAATATGTTGTCTTGCTTGTTAAGAAGAGAAAAACGTGAATTGAGGGGAAAGAAGAGTGAAAAACGAAAATAAAAAAGAAAAAGAGAGGTTTCAGTGAAAGAAGAAAAGAAGAGAAATCAAAGGGAAAGGCAAGCTTGACTTGGATTTTCGCAAGCTAATTAGGTGGGTAAAATATTTATGGTTATAGTGTAATTAGGAAAATTCTTGCCTATGTATGCATGTTGGATCGATTGAAATTTATTTGTTTGAAATTGACTTGTTTGTAAATGTTTAAAATGCATGATGAAATACGACTATGTTATACCTCGAAAGAGGTCATGACATTTTGTATTAAATGAAAAGAAGGCAAATCATGAAAGTATGAGCATATGAGAAAACAAATATGTGCTTTTCTTTAGGGGAGAGTGGAACCATTTTGTTCGTCACTTGCATATTGACAAGAGCCTTCTCCCGGATGCCTGCTTGTGGCATATGAGCTCCGAAATTGGACTCATTCTGTTGATGGGGTAAACTTTGGTTTCTCCATCCATTTCTATGGAACCCTCGAGCTATTTGTTGTGTATTGCATCTTTAAATTGTCATTTATGATGCATTTGAGTGTTATGTGTTATGAATATTAAACTAAATTGAAAAATGCTTGAATTACTGAATATACATATATATATCCATCACTTGTAGTTATTTATCATTCAATGAATGACTGAAAAATGATCCACCGGATCCCATTAGAATGCTTGTTATTTTGTACAGAAGCAAAATATTCAAAATCTTACTTTTTTCATAAACATATCTATTTTGAAAGTATGTCTCTTTAAAGGGAAAATGGAATTCATCCTTTGTTTTTTCCTTTCCATTCATTCGAATCTCTTCCGTTTCGTCGATTTTGCCAACGAATGAACGAAAGCCACTTCAAATTAGGATTTCGAAATAAAAGAATTCCATTATGTCAAAATATTGGATCTTTTGAGATAAAAATTATGAATAGCGCATAGCAGAGCAGTGCCTAATACACCGGCAACTCCCATCATATGAAATGGGTTCAATGTCTAATTATGAAACCCTTGGAAAAAGAGGATGAATCAAAATATAGCTGCTAAACCAAAACTAGGCGCAAAGAACCAACTAGACAAACCTAAGAAAATGGATCTATTTAAATCGTGATCATGAACAAGTATATAAATATACTCCTGAAAGATAAGTGGGTATAGGAAGTCATTTTTTTCGAGATCTATCTAGTTCTATTTGATATTTCTCCATTTTCATTTTAAGTTAGATTAGATTAAAGCAAAGATCGGGACTTATTGGAGTTATCTTGTTGGAGTTATTAATACAGTAGTGGGGAATTTTTCGCAATGGGCGAAAGCCTGACGGAGCAATGCCGTGTGCAGGTAGAAGGCCTACGGGTCGTGAACTTCATATATATATATATATATATATATATCTATGTATATACATATACATATATACATGTATATAGATATACATATATATATACATATACACATATATATATACATATACATATACATATATATATATATATATACATATGCTAGAATTGTGGTCAATTGCCAATAGTTATAAATATATTATCCACTGAATCGTGCAACTCAACCCAATATTTTTCCACTCCTCAGGTGCAGAACGAGAAGTTTTGCAATCCTTGCAAGGCATCAGGACAAACTCTAAGATAGTTAGATATTTTTGTAACTAAGTTAGTGACTAGACTTTTGGATAACTTTATAAGCATATCAAACATTGAGCATCCCATGTATTTTGCATTTTGTGTTAAGCCTTTGATTATAATGTTGATATGTAATTAAAGCTACATACGAACTTCTTTTGATTTAGCAATGAGTTTAGACTTGAAAAGTTTCTAGTGTGTACACGCATATTTCTCTTGTAGTTGTATATTTTATAATTCAAGTCTATCATAGGTGTAGAAATTGCATGCTGACTTCAAGAGAAAAACTGGATTAAGTTAGGCTAAATTAGATAAAGTTATCTTCTAGAAAGTTGTAGCTTATCTTTCTAGCTTTCCAGCGGTATATAGTATGAAATTTTTGGAGATCGAAGTCAAAAGTTATGATCTTTATAAGTGGAGATGCTCAGGAATGTAGTTTGTATCTTCTTAAGTTGATCTTCTGTATCTTCTCAAGTTGACCTTTTGTATCTTCTTATGTTGACTGAAACATCTTCTATGTACTATTTATCTTATATCTTCTGATCCAATTTTGACCATCTAGATGATAGAATTTATCTTCGAGTCTTCATGAAAGTTGTAGATCTTGAAGTCCTCTTTCAAACCATCTTAGAATGACCTTAATCCTATATCTCTAGAGAAAGTTATGACAAGTGTATCTAAATGGGATTTAGACTGAAACATCTTCTATGTACTATTGATCTTACATCTTCTGGTCCAATTTTGACCCTCTAAATGATAGAATATATCTTCAAGGTCTTCATCAAAGTTGTAGATCTTAAAGTCCTCTTTCAAACCATCTAAGAATGACCTTAATTCGACATCTATGGAGAAAGTTATGCTAATTGTTCCAAAACAGGTTCAATATAATTGAGGACAAGTACTGTTTCAGTTTAACGACTTTGAATGCTGGGCTTCGAAAGCAGGGTCCAGCACAAGGTGCTTCATTTATCTCTAGAAACTCTCTACAGAAAATGAATTTCTTTATTGGAACTACTTTTGTCCTAAAATTTGACGAATTGTTTTCACCTTTTATCATTTTCAGGTTAACCTCTCCGGCATTAACCTTGTCTCTGATGAAGTGAAGTCGAACATCTATTTGCTTCAAACTCTCGTGCAAAATTGGATCCTTTCTCAAGTAAATAGCACTTTAAATGTCGGTGTGAATATTTGCTTCTGTGATATGAACTTTGATTTCTGTTAATAGTCCCTTAAGCCATATTAGCTCCTTTAGGCCTTCTGTGATAGCATAGTATTCAACTTCTGTTGTGGATAACAACACCACTGATTGTTGTTGTACTTTCCAGCTTACTGTGTTGCCTGAAAATGTGAAGTAGTATGCTGATAGTGATTTGCTTATGTCCTTATCTACTGCATAGCCTACATCTACATAGCCATTTATGCTTGTATGTTTAAAGACTTCTAGGTTAGGTTTATTAAAATGTAGACCATGATTTAGGGCTCCCTTTAAGTACCTAAGTACTATTTTAAAACCCAACCAATGTTCTAGACCCGGATTAGACATGAATTTGCTAAGTACGCTGATTGCATGTGCTAAGTCAGGTCTAGTACAAATCATAATATACATTATACAACCTATACCTACATTATAAAGATATTTCTATATGTGTTTCCTTTCTGCTTCTGTTGCTGGACTCTTAGTAGCTTTCAGCTGTAAGTGTGTGGCAATTGGAGCAGGATTAGGTATCGAATCTACCATGTTAAACTTAGATAGGATTTTTCTGATCCCTTTGTATCAACCATAGTTTCCTTTCTACTTCATTCTTTATGATCTGCATTCCTAGTAGCTTCTTAGCTCTCCCTAGGTCTTTCATATCAAAATTCTTCTTCAGAGCATTCTTCATTTTTTGAATTTTCTTCATTAGCTTTCCTGTGATGATTAGATCATCAACATACACCAGCATATAGACCACTTCCTCTTTCTCTAAGTTCTTGTAGTATATACAGTAGTCATAGGCACTTCTTTTAAACCTCAATTCTGTCACCACTTTATGGAATTTCTTATTCCATTATTTAGGAGCTTGCTTTAGGCCATACAATGACTTTTCTAGCAAGCAAACATGATCTGATTTCTCTTTATGTATGAAGCCTGTAGGTTGCTTAATATAGATAGTTTCTTCTAGCCTTCTATATAGGAATGCTATCTTTACATCCATCTGATGTATCTCCCAATCATTCAAGGCTACTAGGGTCAATATTATCCTTACTGTTTTAAACTTGACCATTGGGGAGAAGATTTCCTTGTAATCTACTCCTCTCTGTCTAAAGCTTTTTGCAATTAGTCTTGCCTTGTAGGTCTTAGTGTTGGATCCCGTTTCCGGAACGTAACTATTTAATCCGAAACCCTCATACTTATACATGATTCCTTGAAAACTCTTCTTGCTTTGATACCATAAATGTTGGACCCCGATTGCGGAGCCCAACAATTGCGGAACTTGGACATTTCTTAAAACCCTAAAGGGGTCATTTACTGCCATTTCACATTGGTGATGGCCCCACCGTGATCAAACATCGAAATCATAAGTTGACTTCTTCATGGAAATTGTAGCCTTAAGTCTCTAGTTCATTTTAAGACAAGAATCACTTCAAAAGGAGGTGTATAGCTTAAGTTATGGACCAAAAACCAAAAAAAAATCAAATTGGGCACAAGGGCTCGAATCACACGGGCCGTGTGAAATCATACGGTCTGCCCGTGTGAGCCTCGGGTGGAAAGTGACATTCGTATAAAGGATTACACGGTCCGTGTGAAATCACACGGTCTGGCCGTGTGAATTTTACACGGGCCGTGTAAATTCACACGGTCAGCCCGTGTACCTCGCGGCCGAAAATTTGCCTCCTTCGCTCGGATTACACGGCCCGTGTAAATTTACACGGTCTGACCGTGTAACTCTCGGGTGCCCTTATTCTACTTGACATTTCCTACTAATTCGACCATATCTCTCAACTCCGACATCAAAAACCCGCAAACTTTGCACCGTTGGAAAGATAAAAGGACAAGCTACAACTTCTAAGAAGACCACTTAGCCTAATTCTAATTAGATCGATCCCGTTTTCCATTGGGAATCTGAGCATACACTTTCTCTTGTGCTAAATTTGAACATTTCAATTGCTATTCCTCTATTCCAACCTCCTTCACAATCATTCATCTCTCAATTGGTTAATCATATATATATATTCATCCTAAATTCACATGATTCTTACATTCACTAGCATCTTAACAATCACCAATTATCTAGTCACAGACGTTTAATACATTTAAAACCTGATTGCCACACCTTCATCCTAAATTGCAACCAACTCAACTACATGCATGACATCCCATCTTGCAATACCTATAATTTTCCATCCCAATATCCAATTGTTCAAACTTCATACTAATGGAAAAACCATAATCAACAACTTTACACAAATCTATCTCGAATTTCCCTAAAGTCCCTGAACACAATCAAACCCTCATGAAAACTGAAATTAACCATGTAAAAGCTTGATTTGGC
>JAOTBA010000004.1:27814627-27831576 GCA_025629845.1 Erythroxylum squamatum | reverse complement strand
TTAGGTTCTCCGACCTCTGCGTGGATACCGTTAGAGACGGTCTCCTTTGGTCGTTATGGTTTGACTTCGTTATATAGGCACATGGATCCTGGCTTTCGGGAAGGTCCCGGAATAAAAATTTTTGTTTTTCCGCACCGTGTGTATGTGATACACACACCGGGATTTTCCTACAAACAGACCTACTCCGATACCACTTATTATTCCCTAATGGCACCCAAGAGGAGGGTGAATTAGGTGAAATCAAGATTTTGACCAAAGTTTATTATCTTAAGTATAGTATCTCAAATTTATAACAAATTCAAGTATGAAATAAAAAGTAAATGAATTAAATCATAAAATAAAGAGTGAGGGAAGAGAAATGCAAATTGATTTATAATGGTTCGACAAATAATCCTTGCCTACGTACACTTTTAAGACTCGTCTTGGATTTCACTACAGTTCTTCTTTTAAGGTGAATAATACCCTTTGTAGAATCTTTTATTTTAGTAAAGTGGAATCTCGTGTTCATTTTTTCAAGTAAAAAGGAGCCTCAAATCACTTTTGATTGCCCCAGTATACTGTTCTCTAACCAATAAATAACTTATAACTCAAAAATTGCTCACTTCGATTCTTTGATAATCACAAAAGGTTCACACACTCAAAATAAGAAAATGAATAGTTGAATACTCAAATGATTGAAAAATACTTAGAAATGTGTGTATAGAGCACTCAAGCCTCTTGATGATAAAAATAATGTGAAAATAATTGTTTAGTGTTTCAGGATCCATTACAACGACTATGTTTGACTTACTAGTCAACCGGTATAGCATAGTGGTTGACTAGTATATACTAAAAGCTCTAAATTTACTAGTCATTGGAAGACTAGTTAATCTATATATATATTGGTCGACGAATATGGAACATCAGTCAATCAATACATTAACCAATGTTGCTATAAATATAAAGTACATAAATTTTAACAGCTTTAACCTATATTGGTCAACCACTAACTTATATAAGTTGACCAATCACCTAAAAAATATATTTTTATCAACTTCAATTACTCAAACTAATTTGTTTAGTACAAATAAAATTAAAATACTTTCCAAAATATTTCCTAAAGATTATTTGAATGATCTAGAGGCTTTTATATTAAAATGAAAAGCTTCAATATCTCAAGATGAATGTAAAGAGTCATACATTGAAGTAAGATGAATGATTATACATAATGAGCCTTTCGGATCATCAAATTATCAAAGTGAGCGTACAAATAATAATACAAAATGTAAATGAACCTTGTTGAGCTTGGATCTTTCTCTTGACTTGGTCTTGATCTTGAAAATTACAAACATCATCTTTTCTATTATAATCTAATAAGGTTTGAAGATCTTAACTGCAAAAGAAACATGCAAATAGGGAGGACCTAGGAAACTGCCAACACCTCCACCATATTTGCTAACGTTATCTATTCACTTATCCTTTCAAATGTTTAAATTCTTTTTGCAAATGTAAATTAAGTTCCTTTATTTTAGGTAGAGCAGTTGGAAACTTTTATATTTAAACTACCAGAAGTATGAATGAAAAGGGAGATGGAAATTCAACAATATTATCTGTAGTGATTCTCGCCCAAACGAGAAAACTTCTTAAATATTTTTTCAGTTTTTGATCGGGACCTATCAATTAGTATCAGAGCTATATCAAAATGGCCTCCAACAAAGAACGTATTGAGAACTTGGAAGTAAGCCTTGGCGGGTTACAAGACGGCTTTAGTCGGATGGAGCTCGGGATGGCCGACAAACTCCGTATCCTCGAAGAGAACCCCAGGCGACTTACCAACACCATGCGACTTACTGACACCATTGCCTCCAACTTAGAAGGTTCCAACAACAATTCTTCTGGTCGGGCTGGTTACGATCGATCATCGCGTGAAGAGGGATCGGAGAGAATTGAGGGGAACCACCAACCATTTTGCTCTAAGTTAGCAAAGCTTGAGTTTCCTTTTTATAGCGGCAATGACCTGACGGAGTGGTTTAACCGCGTGGAGCTATTTTTTGAACACCAAAATACCACTTCAAATCAAAAGGTGGCGTTGGCGTCATATCACCTAGAAGGAAAAGCCAACCACTGGTGGCAATGGCTACGCCGAGTCTGCAAGGAAGAAGAGAAAGAAATCACTTGGGCAGTGCTTGAAGAGGAGCTTTGGCTCTAATTCGGGCCGACTGAAAGTGAAGATTTTGATGAAGCCTTGTCTAAAATAAAACAAAATGGTTCATTGTGTGAGTACCAAAAAGAATTCGAGCGATTAGGTAATCGAGTTCAAGGGTGGACGCAAAGGGCCTTGGTGGGAACGTTTATCTGTGGACTTAAATCTAAAATAGCAGACGAAATTAGAATGTTCCGACCAAAGTCTTTGAAGGAAGCAATTAGATTGGCCCGCATGAGAGAGGATCAATTGAATCGACAACGCTGGTCTAACCAATCCGGACGAGGTGCGATCACTCAACCATACCAAGCGCTAGCAACTCCGTCTTCGCCACCCACAACTTCGCGAACTGCAGCTGCCAAACGAATCTCTTGGGATGCAATGCATAAGCGTCGAACACAAGGATTATGCTTCAACTGTAATTAGCAGTTCACCCCGGGCCATCAATGTCGCAAACCCCAACAACTATTACTGGAAGGTGACAAAGATGAAACTATATGGGCAAATAACATCCTAAACCTTGAGGACAAGGTTCCAAAAAAAGGGGGGAGGCAATTATAAGGTTAGAAGATCCTAACTGCAAAAGAAATGTCCAGATAGAGAGGAGCTAGGAAATTGCCAATACCTCCACCATATTTGCTAACGTTATCCATTCACTTATCCTTTCAAATGTATAAATTCTTTTTGCACATGTAAATTAAGTTCCTTTATTTTAGGTAGAGCAGTTGGAAACTTTTATATTTAAACTACCAAAAGCATGAATGAAAAGGGAGATAGGAATTCAGCAATATTATCTGTGATGATTCTTGCCCAAACGAGAAAACTTCTTAAATATTTTTCCAGCTTCTGATCGGGACCTATAAAAAAGGAATAAAGAATAATGACTAAATATACATGTCATTAGTTTTCATTTATTTTATTTTATTTTTCTATTTTTTTGAACTAGAGAAAGATAATTCAAGGATAGAGGCAATTGATGTGTGACAAAGATGGTAGCTCATAAAATATTGAAAAAAAATGGGATTATAAGAAAAGGCTTAGCTAATTAAATAAACCTTGTCGTAACGATGTTTAAACAATTATGGATTCAACCATCAACTACTTCTTCAAGTTAAAACAAGGGCCTAAGCTCAAGTAGTTGATTCACCACATACATGATGCCGCTGCACATCATTTCTTTAGTCCGTCAGGGAATGTTCCAGGCGTTGGCTTCTAACGTTATTTTATTTTCTCATAAGCCAGAAACATCAACTATGGAATATACAAAATATGACCCCTGAGAAGTTTAAAACGTTATAAAAGACTCTTCATCAGGTGTTAGGCTCCAGGGATTGAAACCACCGCACAGAATCTTCATCAAAGAAATGCCATGCGAGCATATCAAATATGAGCATGAACCCAAGAAAATATTAAGTGAAAAACGGAGGCAAGTTAAATAGAATTTAATTGAAAAGGTTATTTTTAAAAGGCCATTAAAGTTTTAAAATTAAATTCCCGTAAATTTAACATTATGTCACATTTTTATCGTGCCAATTTTTAACGTATAACATTTTTTAAAGACAAGCGAGACACTAGCAGCGGAGAAAAGTCAAAGTCATACATGTTGTGAGGGTGATAGAGAACTCATTCGGTTGGCAACCAATGTGTAGATTTTCTAGTTAAGATCGGATCGTCGAGTGGTTAGCGTTTAGCCTTATGGGCCCATCCGCCTCTGGGATTGCGATCGTTACTTCGGAATGACAAGCGGTCTATCGCCTTTTGAAGGCGTTAGCTTATTTATTTGTTTCTTATCTCCTGCAACAAAAAAAAAAAAACAAGGTTTGGCTTTCAGGACCTTTTGACTGCTGATTTGGATGGTTAACCCAACATCGAATGATGGACCACGAGCAGCTCCAAAGTTAATTTGCATGCCAACTTCACATTACGGTATGATTCACTACAATGAAAATGACAGCACAAGTAAAATCAGGCAGCAGATTTATGATGTGGTTAACCTGATAAAGTCCATTTCGCAGTTTCTCCATCGCATCCTCTACCCCACTGCAACCACTTGCTCCTTGCTGTCAACAGGAAAAAGGAAAACCACAGGTTGATCACTGATAGGATCCAAGAAAACACGTAAGGAGAAATAGAAATTTGCTATTGATTTTATGTAAACGAATATAAAATAATTTGGTTTTGAGGATCAGTACCTCCAGCCTAGGGCTCATACTCTCCACAATAAACTCATTGCCCCCTCTCCTCATATCTATTGGTTATTTATACTATGAATCTGTTAGGAATAACAGATTCGGTTAACTGACAACCAATCATACGGTTGTCAGCCCCCCTCCCGCACTAACATCATATACGTATATTTATATATATATATTTACTATATATGTAAATTCATTGCAAATTCATTGCTGAGTTGCTGGTTCTACCAGTTGGATTATTCCAAATGCAAAGCAAACTTCATCATATAAAAAATGGAAATATTAACTTTTTTCTGTACATCAATACCTAACTCTAATACAAACTTCTGAAGGTACCTGGTGAGGTCTTTATGTAAATTGGAAAAAATTCCTAGACGCTACAACGTGCTGGCAATTAAATCAAGTACCTTCTGCCTTCAATGTGCAGAGGTGCTTAAATTGAATGAATCAAGATCATGACTGACCTGGGCAATATGACTCTTAAGGTGCTTCTCCCATATCTCCTTTCCCTGGGAAGTCCACGCGGCAACATTGCCATGTGTATCGGTAGTTACTAGTTCAATCTTTCCATCATCATTGATATCAGCAGCAACTACAGCTCCTTGAATTTCGGCCATCTCAAGAGGGAACTTTTCTCTCAAATTTCCTGAATGATAAAGTTACATCTTATCTTCCAACTATTCTCTGAAGAAATAAAAAACTAAGTAGCCATGGAAGGAGACTCATAAAGCACTGAGAACATAGTTTCAAATGGAGAAGCAATGACTGAGAACATAGTTTGAAATAGAGAAACAATGAATTATGGATGAAAGCACAGTTTCACAACCTTAATTTTCCAACCGCTCTTAATTCTCCAAAAAGTAAAACCAAGAAGGGAGACGGGAACTTCAGACTGGTGGAAAAGAAACATTGGATCAAAACAGATACTACCATTTCCAAGCAAAAATAGAAGTACAGAGTCAAGTAGCAGCAAAGTATGACTGCTAGCATTTCAGCGTGTTTAAGTGGCAGCAAGAGAAGAGAATGCATCCAGGGATGAGATACCAGTATAAAACTGACCCTAAAATTCAAAACCAAATGATCTGTGAGGAATTTTACCATGATGATCAAGCACATAGAACAAGCCAAATGATGTTCCTACAAGAATGTCCAAATTTCCATCTCCATCCAAGTCAACCAATGTAGGAGAAGAATGTATATATGCACGGTAGTTTTGAGTATCAGTGCTAAGATCCAGCTCTTTAGTCCATTTGACTTGCTTTTTATCAAGGTCAAATACAACAATAGAGCTAGCAACATATTTTCCAATATCTATACTACCCAGTTCCTTCAAATGCTCAGGGTTGTCATAGTACCTGTCAAATGTACAGAATTATCAGGAATGCACAAAGATATTAAAACTTATCATTCCAAAGGTAAAAGAGTAGCATCAAACACAAGAGAAGGGAAGGTTTCCCAAGTTAATTCAGCCAAAAAAAAAGATTGATTGCACAGATTGAAGTAAAAGGTAACTATAAGTTGTGACAAAATTGAAGGTATCTTACTCTTGATCGAAGAAATATGAAACTGCAACAATCATTTCTGTCACCCCATCATTGTCAATATCTGCTATGACCTAAGACAGTAGAAAAACTTAATTCAAATCCAAATATTTAATCTAATCTACCATCTTTGATGCAAGCTCATAACTAAAGTTTTTATCAAGTATTAGACTTACGGGAGTGCACAAGATATGTGAGTCAACATTCACATAGTCCTCCAATTTCTCATGTTGTGCTTCAGTCCAATCCTCATCTCCCCACATGGATTGGTTCACATAATCATCATAGTCATAACTATATTCATCGGCCAGCTCATCACTATCGCGGAACAACTCAAAAGATGAATCAGCATCTGCTTCTAACCCTCCATCATTTTCCACAGTTGCCACATATTCTGCATTTGCGTGGTCCTTCGATTCTGAACTGCCTCCCGGGGGATTCTTCGAAATGCTATCTTCCAAAATTCGTCTCCCAGTGTTTACTCCCGTATATGTAGCATTGATTAAGACTGAAACATTATTAGAAGAATTGTTCATCCTTGTAGGCAGTTCTAAATTTGTCTTTATTTGACTCTCATCAATTTTCTTTTCGTTCTCCTGACGGGATTCTTTAACTGTACGGTCACTTGTTGTTATGGATGTGTTTCCATGTGTTCCATCAGAAGTGATCATTTCATGTTTGCTTCCATGTGCAATTTCATTGGAAGCATTCATTTGAGGTGTACTTTTTTGTGTAGCTCCAGTTGCCTCTGCAAATATATCTACAGTTAGTTCTTTAAGGAATTCTAGCATAATTTCAGAAGTCAGAACTGCAACGATGTTTCAATATGTAAAGAAAAATGTTCAGAAACTTGTGTTTAGGGAGTTTTCCCACAAGCAACTGCTACTAAGTAATGTTCATTTCTACCTTCTCTATGGCAAATGGCGGTACTTATCAAATCATCTATCTACGTATGATTTTCAGCCTTTAAGCAAACATATTGAGTGCATAGCAATACTAAAAATCAAAGCTACTATTGCATAGATAGGAACTGCATCCACATTTAACCAATCATCAAGAAAATCCTTGTGCATGCCAAGCAATATCTCGGGCAATAGAAGAAGATAAACAAGCAAATTTGACCTAATTTGCCAGAAGCTTACGTAGTACTGATTTCTTATGGGCAGCCTCCAATATAAGTTGCTCATCATGAACATCTGGATGAGAACGATCTACAGGATCGGGATCCAAACCCACATACCAATCTTTTCTAACTTTCCTACGAGGCACCTCCAGTTTTTCTGTCATCATGTAACCTGAAACCCTAAAATAAGGATATAAAATAAGAAAGAACACTGAACACAATCAATAACAACTTCATCAAACCATCAATATCATCTAATAACCAGCTTATATCGTTGTGGAACCCATCAAAAACTACCTGAAAAATAACACCTGACCATTGTAGGTAGCCAATGCAATTTCCTTTACACCATCCTTGTCAATATCATACAACAAAGGGCTTGCATGTACAGTTGACTGGTGAAATGCCGGCCAACCTAAAAGACGGTACAGCAGCCATGTAAACTTCTCACAGTACAAAACCATTCAAAGCATTCCCAAAACTAGTAAAATGCACGAAATATCGAGATACGATTAAACCATTACTGATTCATTTTCCCAGATGATCAATTTTCAAAAGCCAACCTTGGCATATAGAAGTCAAGAAAAGAGTTATACCAGGCGTTTTGTCTCCATCAGAACCTTCTAGCACTTCAAGGTAATGAACAAAAGAAGGAACTACAATATCAAGTTTCCCATCACTGAAACCCAAAAAATTAAAACTTTCCATTAAACAATAAGCGCAAACATCTCAACAAACAACAAGTGTTTCCCCACTACCTGTTTATATCAGCAATGAGAGGATTAGCATAAATACTAGAGCTAACTTCCGTTTGCCATCTGAGCTCTAAATTCCTAGGACACATTGTATTCAACAAGGCATCCTCGTCTCTATACACACGAAAAACCAAACTCCTTATATTCACTCCACTTATTACACCAACAAAAAACTAAAAAGTCATAAAAAAAGATACAATTTTTTAAATTGGCACCCAATGAAACTCACATTTCAGGGTACCCAGCGGCGTCGTCGGTGGCCTCTCGCTCCCGGAATTTATTCTTCTTGGACTCCTCTCCGAGAACGGAAATAATAGAAATAAATAAAAGGAAGCAAATCAACAAAACCCTAACCGATGTCATCAGATGATTTTGTTTCGATTCACTCAAAATTCATTATATGTAGGATCAGTAAACCTTGAATTAGGGTTCAAGTGATCTATGGAGTCCAAGTAAAAAGAAGAAGAAGAAGAAGAAGGCTTCGAGCTGGTGGACTCAGGACTAGTGAAGAAATTAAACTTTTGAGAAATTATATATCAGCCCTCTGTTTTCGCTGATATTTACCAACACGTCCACGTTTTTAATATAATGTAAATTAATATAATATTACAAAACTGTTGTTTAAAATAATAAAAGGGTTCATATTTTATAATGTAATATAGTAAAATATTATTTAAAAAATAGATAAAATAAAATATAAAGTATGTATAATAATAATGAATAACTATTCTATCTTGATAGAACATAACATTTGTTAACACATATTTATAAATGTACCGGAAACAACCTCTCTATTATGTAGAGGCAAAGTTGTGTACTATCAGACTTTTTCAAACCTCGCTTTACTGCGAGACTTTGGACTGAATGTGACGACGATGATGCTTTTTATAAGTATAATTGATATTATAAAAAATTATTGACAATGTATTAGGTAGTCCATATTTATCATTTTAAATTTTATTCTAAACTTTCCAAATTGTCAGTAACTTATTTTTATTATTTAAGATAAAATATGAGATCAATAAAATAATATTACATTATATTATATTTCGTTATTAATTGCCCTATCAAACATATTCTTGACCTCTAAATCAAATTTTAGTTTTATATTTAAGGTGTAAGTAAGAAAAAAAAAACAAAAAAGATATTAATCCATGAAAGTACAAGTCATTCACTGAGGAGGTTATTTTCCGAGATATTCTAATATTAAATCTTTAGACTTTTTTGTTTTAAAAAACGGAGGAATTAGTGTAGTTACTATTTTTTGAACGTGGATTGACGCAATAGCTTGTAAATCAGGCCAATTGGGTACTCCACACTAGGCAAGCCCTGTACGACAGGCTCCATCAAAAAAGCGTAAATAAGGGAATTCAAACACAGGAACTTTTAACTCCGTACTTCGCACTCCACCAACTCGACCACGTGAAAGGATACTTGCTATATAATAAACTAAAAATCAGTTGTTTTTAAAAACTATAATCTTACAATTGTTACTCGCAAATAATACAATTGCTAATGAGAATAATGTATTCTAAACCCAATCCTTTTAAAAAAAATTCTAATTTAGTATTCTAGTTTTAAATTTTTAATTAAATAATAAATTTTTATAACTTTATCAATTAATTCTGTGTTAGTAAAAAATGTTCACGTAAAAAATTAATTACCAACTAATCATTCATATAGAGTAAAACACTCAACATAACATGCAAAAGAAGTTATTGATTGAATTTTAATCCATATAAATAATTAATTTGACAATTTTTCAAGTGATTGGTTCAAACATTGAATACTTTAATCTCTTGTTAATTAGAATGGCAACTTAAATTTTCAAAACTAATTGGAACAAAACAAAGCGATATAATTTTACCATATCTTATCAAAAACGAGAAAAACGACGTCATTTTATTTAAGTTTCAACCCGGCTGATATTTTAATTAACAAAGTTCGGTCAAGCCAAATTTCAAGCTAAAAAAGTCGGGCATTACTTGAGTTATAAATGGACCAACCTTGGCCCGACCCATTGTCATCCAAATAATAAGATATTATCAAACACTCAAAACCACATTTGACAATGGAAGTTCTAAAAGGGATACAAAAAGCATGGTGTGAGGTGATCAAGAGAGGCCTTAAAAGGGAAATTTGCACAATGATATTCACATAAAGGAGAAAAGTTTGCTACTTGTTCCAAGGATTTGATTGTAACTCTAAAGAATTGCTACATTTCACATAAACTGCATCAAAGGCGAAGAATTTAAAATATACACTGGTGATCCTATTCCTAACTTTCCTCATCTGGACAACTATCACAAAGAGGGATTTCAATGTAGAGAACTAATTAAGTGTACCAACTGGATGTGTAAACCCACCAGCACAGCACACAACTACGGGAGGTTCTAACAAAGCTGCAGCTAATTACAATCCCAGTAACCCTCTAGATGATATGCCCGAGTATATCCCAAATTTCAAGGCTGACGGGACGAGAGACGAGCTCTCACGCTTCAACCGTCCAATATTGGCTATCTGCATACATTAGATCACTTTGAACACTAACAGATCATAACCTTACACATTCTACATCACCTTCGTCGTGCTGCATTTGCATTCTGCCGATGTGGTTTACTATCGTTGTTTATCCTATCGTAATACATTGGCAGGCGAATGATCTCATGAATCTCATTCAACAATATTTCTTCTGTAATGTTGTCCTTAATGCTTCGCATCACCTGTTTTCAAATCAACAAGGGCCTTTTGTTAAAGCCGGAGAATTAAGGAACAAGAAGTGTATGTAGATAATAAGATGGTGATTGAATACGGACCTTCCTGTAGGTGTTGAATTCATTTGGTGAATTTTTATCAGTCCGGACACGCATACAGATCCATACTTGCTCCTCTGAATCCCAAGAGCACTCGATGATTTTGCCCGAATAGGAAGAGGGATCACCATCTGCAGAAACTGAAATCTCAGTACTGGAATCATGTCATGTTCCAAACCTTAAGGACTGACGTAAAATTTGAATGGTAACTTATCACCATAAAATTACTACATAGACGTCTCCCTAGAATAGTTCTGACAGCATAATTAGTGAGCGCTGGGGGAAAGCAGATAAGTATGCCATGATTGTCAAATAAAGAATCAGTTATCATACAGTGGTATAAATTTATAATTAATGTTTCATACAGCCAAAATTAAAATGCAAAATGATACATAAAATTTTCCTTGACCTCTGAAGGAAACTCTGTTCCCATCCATAAGCCTCTTTTTTCCTCTTTCATACAGATAAAGTAATTGGTTATCATCAGCATCCACCTTCAAACATTTAAGTTTGCATCAGAACAAGCCACAAATAAGACTAAGAGGTAATAGCTGACATACATTGTAGGATTGACCAATACCTCAAATAAAAAGTCAACTGAGTTCATCTCAGGATATTTCCACTTCAACAGGCCTTCATGGGTACGAGGAACATAAGGATCATCCCAACCCTAAAATAAAGCAACAACCATTCAATGGAGCCTAATACCAAAATCACAGAATGAAGCCAATCCAAGCATCCAACACATTGGGCATGTAGGCAGAAAGAATGGACACAGATTGGCAGGTAGGGTTGGGGGTGAAAGGGGCAACATCAACTTTTCTAAGAATAAATAACCTATGGTCAACAGGAAGAGCAAAATTCCACACTCCCCATTAATAGCAATCTTAATCACCTGGAAAATAAGACCATCTGCATCATGTGAAAGCCTAGGAATAAATTCCTTCAACAGCTTTGTCACAGTTGATAGAAGCCAGAAATCTTTTCTCCTTACCTACCAAACAGCTCCATCAAATTATTAGTCAATACAATTAACATTAAAAAAGGTCGAGGGTACTAACACCTACCCTGAAGGGCTCCATATCATATCTGTAATAAGGATTCCTGCTCTGGTATATATACTGACGCTCATTATTACGAGGTTCTATCACTTCTTTTTCAAGCATCTTCCATCGTTCGTTAAATGGCCGCTGCACAAATTTTTTCAAAAGCCAAACACTTCTGGTAAGTAGATGTCCTTTCAGATAACATGAAAGCAAAAGTAGGCATCTGATCATACAACTGATCTCTAACAAGTCAAGATAATATTTGCTTTGACTATATATGGTATCCTGAAACCACAACAAAGTACTTCAGAGTTCAATGCTTCTTTAAAAATCCCACCAGTCTAGAAAGGATAAATTATGACTGCCCACTAACTTCTTATCCTTCAACCAGACCTATTCCATTAGCAAGCTTGCAAGAAAAGCTTCTTATGTAGTATCAGGTGGCATCCATTCTGATACTTTTAGGAATAGATTGAGACAAAGCTAAGCCCATCTTTGTTCAGAAATATTAACCGAATCCTTGTCTCCATATGTCCCACAAAGTCATTGGATAAACTTTTACTAGTATGCAATATGAATAAAATTCATATCATTAAAACCTTCGACAAAGCACATAAGTTATTATATACTACCATGTAAAAATAGCAACAGAATGTCCTGTAACGATAGGCCATGAATTTGATAGAGAATCCAACCTCTATGATAGAAACTTGGTTTACTGCCATCATATCGTAAATAAGGTATCTCCTTTCCTGCTTTTGTGAATCTGGCATAGTGTCAATAACCATCTCACCATCAAGCAGCGTGTAGTGGTGTGTCTTATCAGCCAAACCCTTGCAAGAAGAAAGTAACATGTTGGAAACAGGAGACAAAGCTACAAATAGTATGGTCAAAATATCAGAAACCATTGTCAAGAATATGTTGAGATATATACTTCGTTTGTACTCCTACACGGAAACCTCATTTGAACTCGTCGAAAATTAAAACTTCGATCAATCAAATAACAGCCATCCATTGTGATTAGCATCATATATCTTGTTCCATCAGCCTTCCATGTAGCATAATAATAACGCTGCCTTAGCAGTTGCAAATTATCCCTGTAAGGTCACAAATAGGAGAATCCCACAATTTTTACACAGTGAGACCAGAAAGAAATCAGAACAGTTAGTGTTGTCAACCCCAGACTGCCTAAAATAATCATCAATTACGATAAACTTTAATCTACAATCCAAAATTTCTTGAAGATTTTTTTTTTGAAAAGCAAATTTCTCAAAGAATTAGTTGTACTTCCAAATTCACAGAGGCATAATCATAATAGGAAAGAAGATTGAACCTGTTGAGAGAAACTGGATGAGATCCAGGGAACTGTATGTTTCCACGACCCTGAAATAAGAGCATTACCAACAGCATTTCAACCCAAACAGACAGATACAAACATTGCTGAAGCCTCGGGAAAAACAGCAAACAAGAACTTCATGTACAAAAGCAATGAAGATATAGGAAATTATTTTCCACAATAATTTCTGATTTCAGAATTACAAGAATGTAAAGACTAAGAGACGTAAACAAAGGATGCTTATGAAACAACCTTATCACAGTAACTAAACTACAGGCAGAAGCAGTTCACAGCATATACTAAGTTTCAAAAAGACCATGGAGGCTTTCTTACTGGAACATTCAACTTCAGTGTTTGGTAGCAAAACTGCCGCAATGCATCCAGCTGGTCGTTAGGAATTTCATCACCCAAAACATCATCATTTGTCATTATGACAGCCATCTCATGATTTTCCTGAATTTGTACGAGGTATAGACCAATACAGAAAGATTGTCAAATTCACAAGAAATGTATGTTCCACCAAAAGTAATACTTTAAACCTATGGAGTCGTGCAGAAACATGAACACAATATATCATTAAAAAGGTAGTCAACATAGAGCAGAAATGATGCAGTCCACATGATTATCCAGACCCTCCAAGCATTAATGCAAGAACTTTAGCTTTTTGGATAATAAAGTATAAACAAAGCTTGAGGCTAATTGGAGAGTAGACCTCTTACATAGCTAGAAATAAAGCTCAATTTCATGCATGCTTACTCAGAATTTCAAGGCAATGAGGCAAACAATATGATCGATAAATAAACTAAATTTTAGTCAAGGTTAGAGCAATGTATTTTGACTTGAAGCTAATATTTTACATGGTACTTGCATTTTCTGATTGCATGTACTTTGCTAAAAAAATGCCAAGAAAATGCTAACAGCAACAGTTTTCAATCAACATGCCACAGAAGGTATTGAAAAGTTGAAGTTTGCTTTTTTAAAATTACATACATGCAAAGGAGCAACTGGACCTCCATCATCGTCATCATCTGGTAAAGCTTCACCATTGAGATCAAGATCGGAAGACCTCTTCCATTCAGGAGTTGGAGGACAAACAACCATATCTGGCTTTCTCTCATGGTAAAATGTATACAAGGCATCAATATACTCTGGTTTGTATATTCCTGGTGGACGTGCATCGGCAAATATTTTTACTGCCTGTATGTGCATCAAGTATTAGAATTTGAAAAGCTATAGCTTATGCAATAAAATACAAAATAATGTATAAGGAAGAATAAATGAAAACCAACCTGTGTGACAGACATTGGCACAGTACGCATAAGGTAATGAACAATCATATATCCTGTGCGATTGTGCCCATGAGTACAATGGACAAGAATAAACTTCTTTGAATGCTTCTGACGAGAAAGGAATTGTGTGACCTAGGGAAAAAAGAATAATCACGTGTGTAACAACGATCTTGCTGAGGATTTCATGTTTAAAGATAACTTGAAAAAGTAAGAAATAGCCTCCCAATCAATAACAACTTCTAAGTGTGCAAAAGCAATGAAGGGGAATTAGCACCTGTGTAGCAATATTCAATAATTCAACCACTAAGCAAAATATACAAAGGTGATGAACTTTGACATTTTACAATTAATCAGATTCAGAAATAAAACAAAAAATGCAAGCATTGGCACTCAAAACCAAGGGGCCTCCAGCAAGAAGCATACCTCATAAACAAAGATATTTACAGATGCATTGTCTGGTACAGCATCACGCCCCTTGCATTGAATCTAAAAAAAAAAGATTAGGAAATTAATTGACGTGGAGTCACTTGACTGCAATTGTAAAGTATGGAAAAAGAAAAATAAGGGCAGACTGCAATTGATAACTTACTTTAACATGCTTAATGCCCTCCTTCTTCAAATCTGTTGTTTGATAGTATTGAGTAGTATTTGTTAAATCAATCACAAAACCAAGTTGCAAAATTAAATTAATTGGATTTGTAAAGGTTCACTGGAATGACTGGAATGCCTTGAGGAGAACAATTTTCAAGTTCGGAGGCTTACTTTTCTTACACAAAATCTCTGTTGATGTATGACTTGTTTGAATGAGTATCTTTTACCATGAGGGATACAATCATTGTAGAATTCTCCAAGAGGAACATTGGAAGGAATGATGCCAGTAAGGGTCCTTGTTGCAGATGGATTTAGCACATCAAAGATTAGTTCACCTGTATGCAGTCCATTGTTAATCCCAATGCAATTACCAACAATTACATAATAAAAAAAAATCCAACCTTTTTCTTCTTATTGGAGATGCCCTTCTCCTTCTGTTGGTTCTCTTGCTCTTAATATTGTGAGTGTGAATCCAATTTTTTCTTTGCTTTCTAAGTCCTTTGGATTCCATCCTCCTTCTTATCATTCTCCTTAAAAGATGAAATTAGTGACATGTTTACAAGGTCAATCATGCAGGAGCTAAAAATTCATCATTAGATAATTCGACTATCCAATTCACCATTAACCTCAGAACCACTAGTTTAAAGTAAAGAAAATTTCTCAAAGATCTTCTTGAAGTCATCAGCCATCCCATCTTCCAGCTCTGCCTTTTGTGGGACATATTCAAACACCACTTGCTCCCCAACCTACAAGTTCATGTAATAACAGAAAATAACGGAGTTGAGGCCCATGCGCCAAAATCAACACTGAACAACCAGACAATCAGCAACCACAAGTTTTCCATACAACTTAAATGTAATAAAGCAATGAAGAATGACTTCACATTCTGAAACTACCTACGAAGATACTAAGGATTTTGACAACGTGATTGAGTTAATAAAAAATGATGACTACAGAAATGATGAAGATGTTGAGATGATCTGCCCATTTCTTAATTAATTGACTGTAACACCACTGCAATTAACTTGATCCTTTGTATGAACATCATAAGACGTAGTGATTGTGAAAATGTCTACAAAACATCCTTAAATTAAAGGACTCAACAAAATGATTTTCCAGTTTAAACAAATAGAGATCAATCCACTTCTGAAAATTATATACAATAGCAAGTAAAAATCCAATAAATATAATATGTTCATAATATCAACGATGGTATCCCATTCAAATATTTTAAAAATAAGAGAATTATGACCTCAAATATTTTATTCGCAAACTTTCTTTATGCATGATATGTGCGTGTAGCACCCAAAATTTAAAATTGCCCATAGTTATACTTTGTCCACAGCATTTTACGTCCTCATTAATTAGAAGTGTAAATTTAAATTAACTCTTTCCTATAAAAGGTTATGTGAAGACAAATTAGAAGAACATAAAATTTTCTACAAATTAAGGAAGACAATAGTGAGGTGGGTCGTACTTACATCATTATCATAATCATCGTCTACAGATACAAAACTTTTCCGAGCGGAGGCAACTCCCACATTTTTCAATGGAAATACCAAGTCTTAAATTGTTTACGTCTTCCAAATTTCCACAACCAAATGTCTGTTTGTAACACCTGGTATCTAGTTTACCCAGTACACCGAAATAAATCAGTATTTGAGATTGATGTCATTAAAACCAGAGCAGTAAATAATAATTTTTGTGACATCAAATTAATGATGTATGGCATTTTTCGGTGGTCACAGGAAATTATACGAGCAGATGTTTAAAAACAGTGTAAGGATGACATTTTTGTAAATAAGTGGACTTGTGGCATATATAAGGAGTTAGTGGGAGAATAAGACAAAAACCTATCTTCTTCTTCTTCCCTCACCACCGAAACCTCTATGGGAGATAGCTCTCAAGCTTTTTCAACTTTTGTAGCAAGATTTGGAAGGAGAACCAAGGCTTTTAGGTAGCATAAAAAGGTAAGCCTCCACTCCAATGCTTAGATCTATTGATTAAAGCTTAGTTTCTCTCTTCTTTTGTGAAACCCATTTAGATGGAATGTATGGGTTTGATGTTTGGATGATGGA